>BQNB010056840.1:0-38486 GCA_026074375.1 Tanacetum coccineum
TCTCTCACGTATATACTTGTGATTACATAAGTACTATACAACCACAAAGGCTAGAAGATCTATCTAGTTCCAGATCCTAACAGATTTGTTTCTCATGATTAAAGCAATATTGTTCCAAGCTGATGGTAGACTTCTCAACAACTTCAGATTTGCATCTTCCTAAGAGATAACTTCACCATGAATTTCCAATTGGCTGATGAGTTTCTGAAACCTATCATAGGTTTTATCCAGTCCTTTAGATCTTGATGCAGTAAAATTCTCATTTTGCTTTTTTAGAATGGTTTTCTGCATTTTCTTTGATTCTTCGTTGCCTCCAAACCTGGCATTGATTGCTTCCCATAAGTTCTTTGCATCCTTGATTCCATGAAACTTCAATAGGTGCTCATCGGGAATGGCCAACAACATAGTGCTTTTTGCTTTCAATTCATTTTTTCTTGCTAGCTTTTATTCAGCAGTTTTGGGAGGAATGGGACCTTCAGTACTAGCTGATGTAATAGCAGGTGCATCACCATTCAAAATAACCTCCCAAAGAGCATAATTAGTGTGAGTAAGATATTGCTTCATTCTCATGCTCTATAGATCATAGTCTCCTGTTTTGAGTATAGGAAGTTTTAGTGCAGACACTATTTGGGTAGTTTCTAACTGTGATTCCATCTTCTCTTTGATTATGAGATTTTGTGTAGATATAGTGTTCTTCTTATTCAGAGTTTATCAACCTGGCTCTGATACTACTTGTTGATCTCTTCTTAACAGATCTTACTTAGCTTGTTAAAGCTTAGTTATATTGGATAAATCTAAGACAACTATAGTAGAAACTAAGATTGAGAATATCACAAACTATGCAGAATCTAGTTTGTAATACTAAGAAGAACAATGAAATAGTAAAAACAAGATCTTTACTAAACTTTCAATATATTGAATACTATTTTGAATTACAAAATAGCTATGATTGCTATGCAAACTATGAATACTAATATGAAAACTATGTGAAAACTGATTTCTAGATCTATGCCTTAGGGTTCCTTTTATACACCAAGGAAAACCCTAATTAGCTTACAAAACGCGTCAAGTGATTATGATCTTTTCTATAAGTAAACATAATCTCTTAAACAAATAAGTTTATACATATCTTGTTTACAAATAATTGATACTTATCTTCATAAGTATTCTTGTTCATCAATCAACCTTTATCTCTTCTCTGATATGTCTTTGATCTCATCTTTGACAGCATTAATCCTTCCAGCAGTTGTAATTACTCAGCAATTGTAATTGAGCAGTAGTAATTCTAAGAATCATCTTGAAGTCTTTTAATCCCAACAATTGGCAAGGTGATTTTTTAATTTCTAAAAACTTGTATTTACCAAAATGACCTTTGAAAGTTCATTAGGAACCTCTATCTTAACTGGTGTAGGTTAAACAACAAGTTGTTCAGAAATTGGGTTTGAAATCGGTAGCAGACAATTGTTTTTGTGGGATAACATGTTTTTCAAAATGCTCACTTATTTTGTTTAATTCAGAGTAATTAATTAGAGAAATATTAATTTTCTTCTCTTTTAAAATTGGATCATTTTGTTTTTCAATCATTTTTTATCGTCTCTCATCAGATAAAGTCAATGTCTCTTCAGAATCAACCACAAAAATTACATCATGTTTCTTAGATATCACAACACCATCATACAACGTTGGCTTTATCCACTGATCTTTCTTGAGATAGAAAGGATTTTGATATCTAAGAACTTGTTTCTGTGTGTCATCACATAAAACTTGTGGTTTCGTTAGTATATGCATTGTTTGCGCAGATTGACCCACTTTAGAAACAATGTTTTCCAGTTCTTTAATCTTCTTTTCGAAATCAATTTCCTTTTGATTGTAATTATCTTCTTTTTCTTTAGATTGAGTTTTCAAAACATCAATTTTTGTCATTAAAGAGTCTTTATCTTTGAAATTTTTTGAAAAACTAAATTTCAATGAGTCAATCTCTTTTTGAAAAGCAGCAAACTTTGCATTCCTGTTAGGAATCATATCATTCATTTGTTTCTCAATATATTTTTCATGATCATTTAAGTCAACCTTTTGTCTTTCCTTAAAAATTCTTACCCTTTCCTTGTATCTTTCTAGCTCGGCGGTTAAAGACTCATTCACATTCTTATTTTGAATACTCTCAGCATTACATTTAGCAACTATATTAGGTGTATCTTCAAAGATTGACATTATCACAACTTTTTGTTTTTCAGTTTAAGTAGTATTTTGAACAACTGCACTTTCAGTCTCTTTCAAATATTGATCATATGAGATGATATTGCTATCACTTGTAATTTTAATATTTGAAGTAGGATCGAAAGTGGGTTATTCAGAATAATACGTCTCCTGAACACCATTATCAAAGACAAAATTATCTTGAAGAGCTTCTAAGATTGGTACCTCGGAGATAACATTTGAGTCATAACTGGAGAGATTAGCCATAAGAACTGCCTTGGCACTTGGTGCTTCATCACAGTCTGAGTCGAAAGCATCAAGAACATCAGTCTAGAAAGCATCATTGTGTATGATTGTTGGCTGAGTATCTTGGCTCTCTGCAACTCCTGGATCTACTAAGAATGCAAGCTACTCCTCGTCTAACATCTGACCAACTTCCTAAGCTTGAACAAGCAACATTTTCTCCTAAAACTATGCCGAGTTTCTTGGCCTCCATGGTTGATTGCACTACCTAGCCATATGTCCTTCTCTTTGACAATTGTAACCCTTGACAACCCTTGCTTGACCTGCTGCATTATTTCCCCTATTTATGTTCATCACTAAGCTGGTTGCATTACTCTTAGATCCCTTACCAGCAAAACTCTGACATTTTCTCCCTTGCACTTGTTGGACTGTAACCCTACCATCTTGAATGGTAGCCTAGTTTCTTGGATTGGAAGATGTTCTGAGTTGGTTGTTGGTTATAGGATAATGTGATGCAATTGTAGTGGTTAAAAATGCCATAGCTTTGTTCAAACTTGTAATTGGATCATCACCTGGTAGAAATGATGGAACTGGGAACCTGAGTATAGTTGGGGAAACTCAGCTTGTGGTTGTGGTTACATTGTAGGGGATGCATAAACAGTATGTGGAACTGATGGTTGTTGGGAAATTGCTAGAAGCTTATGCTGTTGGTAATGAGATGGAGCTTCAGAAGACTGTGAATGTAGTTTAGAAGGGTAGTACTGTTGAGCAACTGATGATGAGTGTTGTTGATAGTGAGTTGGATTGTATAAAGATAGATGATTGGCTTGATGTGAATGAATGTGAGAATTGTTAGCAATCAAAGTAAGTGGATCAGGAAACCTTTCACGCATTAAGCGGACTTCATTATCATGTGCCTCGTGTTGACTGAGATATGCATAAAGCTGATCATAGTTAGTTGTATGCATATTCCTTGCTAACTTTACATCAGTCACAAACTTACTCCACTCAGGTGGAAGAGTGTTCAGAAACTTAGTATTGACTTGGACCGGCCTCATTGTCATTCCAATAATGTGCATATCATTCATGAGTTGACCAAACTGCAAGTAATACTCATGAAGTGTCTCACCCTTTATCGAATAAAACCTATCAACGTCATCGTACAACTTGCACTCACGTTCTTGTTGAGACAGTCTGGTTCCTTGCATGAGTAACTTAACTCGATCCCAAATATCTTTAGCAACTTGGTGATGGTTGATAAGAGAGTACACTTCTGGTGAAATACCTTGAAGAATAATGTTTGTAGCTTTAACATCACAATCGTCTTGAAGGTTCTCTGCATCCGTAAGTTCTTCATACATCTTAGGCCTAGTTACACCATTTTCTTTAATAGTTCCATAAGTTCTGCATCCGTAAGTTCTTGAAGGTTCTCTGCATCCATAAGTTCTGCATCTGTAAGTTCTTCATACTTCTTAGGCCTAGTTACATCATTCTACCGTGATCCTTTCCTTTTATGTAAAGCAACATACGACTTGCCCAAGAAGTGTACATTGACTTTTCCAACATGGGAGGACGGTTATCGGCCCCTGCCACTATCATATGTTCTGCTAAAGTAGTCATTTTCAATTGATTGTGAATTGATGAAAGTTAATTGATCAGTGATAAAGGAGGTTTGTATTAAAGAGATGTTTGTTGAAGGTGATGAAGATTGTTATTTCACGGGATTTTACAAATCTTAACTAAAACCGAGAAAATAGCTAAGTATTTCACGGGATTTTACAAAGTTAAGACAAACCGTTGAAAATAACTTTTGCTAAAAATTGTAATATTTCGCACACGAGTGTAATATTTCGCACACTAGTGTCCTTGTAATATTTCCCACGGTTTATGTCCTTGTAATGTTTCACACAGTTTATGTCTTTGTAATATTTCACATGACTTACGTGAAATGGGCAGAGTGTTGTTTTGCATAATTACTTATTTCACACAGTTGTTACACTACCTGTTTCGCACACTTATTACAATAACATATTTCGAACGATCTATTACACAAACATATTTCGCACACTTGTTACAATTTTGGCAGAGTTTTATTTCGCACACCGACTTATTTCGCACGAGTATTACACAACCTGTTTTGCACAATATAACACAAATCACATAAAATATAACATAACTTATTTTGCACGATTCATACACAAATCACACGATGCAATGGAAACCTATTTCGCACGATTAATAAATCACCTAAAACCCACCCTTTTTGATGTTTTTCTTGATTTCTTTTATAGAACTAAGTATCTTAGGCCTAGATCTTGCTTAAAAACATAAACTTGAAGGTTTTTAAACATAAAATCTTTCTTTTGATTATTTCGCACGCGTTACATATAACGAACCAAAAATAGCCCAAAAATCACAATCTAAACACACACAATCTCAAGATATCACCCCATGGCGACTGATATCAATTGATGATTATCAAATACACAATCTAAGATGATTAAATAAGATAGAAAACTAAAGAGAGAAAGATGGTTGGACACTTCTAGTGAGAGAAAGAAATATGTAATAGCATAAATATGAAATGAGCCAACACCCTCTCCTTGGAAGGAGAGGGTATTTATAGTTACAAATAGTGGCATGGTACATAAGGAGAGCCTTATGTTGACCCGGTTAGCTTAACTTTTACATTTAACGCACCACGAGCTAAGAACTATATTTTAAGAGTGACCGAGACTTTTCTGAATTTCTAACAAGCATGCATTTCCATAACTCTACTTTGATCATACCTTAGTGGATCATAGGTAAATTCACCACCTTAGTGTATTCTGAACACCACATCATCAGGCCTGTCCATCAGACCTATAAAAAACACAAAAAATTAAAAAACCAAAGTTTTTACAATTCATTAATAAATTATTACAATTGGGGTAAAAAAATTAAATACAACACAAAATATACCTTTTTGCAGCAACAATTATGGAAGAAGACAATAAATTCATAGTATTTAATGGTGTGGAAGAGTTAGGGTTTGAGAGGATTTGTTTGATCTTGATATGGGTGGGGTTAAGTAAACAATGTTTGTACTAGATAAAGGAAGAACTTGTACGAATTGTTGGGAAAGGTGGTTCATGCGTAAGTATGAGGTTTAATGGAGGAGGTGGACAAATACTTACACGGTGGCATGAAGAGCTAGTGTGTGTTATCTTTAACAGATAACTTGATACCGGTTAGGTGGGTGACATAATACCCACAAAGAAAAAAAATTAGAGAATCATGTTCAAATAAGGATTTTTTGTTGATGTTTAGGAAAGAATTTTAGAGTAAGTATGATGATTATTTAACGATGAGCCCTAAAATTAAAGCATATTCAAATGTGGAAACGACATAAAACATGTCGCTTGTGTCAAGATGCAACACATAATTTGCCAATATAATTGGACTAGTTAACACCATAACATCAATACAAAACCAACACAAAGCAAATCACTTTGTCCATATAGGATATACCCAATTGTAGACTTAGACCAAACCAAACCAAGATGCCAGCAAATCAAAAGCAAACACAAATAAAACAAACTGAAGAAAGATAACAAACATAATCAATTTAATAAATAGACCAAACTCTAATATGGTTGCTATTAAACAAATTATAACCAAAAACAAATTGGTGTATGAACATCTTACCTTGTTAGTCAGATTGTAGAAGCACGTGTCTAGAAGTTACAAAACAAAAATCACAAAGATCCCGCGTTTAACAAATGTGCCATACGATTTTTCCTATTGTTACGATATTTAAAAAATTCGACAGTTAACGAATCTTGGATCAGTTTTTGCCATGATTGTGCAAACAATGACGTACATACAAGACATTATACAGAAAAACAAGCAGGCGAAATCCTAAGTGTTAGACGAGCATAGACGGACAAGCTGACTTTAGAACTTTATTAAACTAACAATATTGATGCGAAATAACAAGTTTAGCTATCAATACAATATTTCGAGTACAATTACTGTATTGAAATGTGTAAAAAGAATACACGTTCTTTGATTAAAAGAAAAAAAACATTGTCAATAATATAGGTTTGATAGACTCTGAATGAGTCTGTTATAGGCGTTGGTGACACGTGAGGTGCACGTGCGTGGTTTTAAACCAATCACGTGAGGTGCATGTGTTTATCTCCACCACTGGCTCATAACAGATAAAACATATTTTCCCGCCCAAACCCTTTCTTTTAAATACTAAATAATACTCGTTTGTAATAGCTAGCTTGTTAATTGTAATTCACTGTCTCTTTTCATTCCAAATCCTTGTAAACGTTCATCATCAAGTAATCGAACACAAGAACACTATTCGATCTTGATTCTACTTTCGATAGATCCTGTTTCGTTCTTTTAACAATTTCAAGTAATCTTGATTGTTATCACTATCAATACGTTTTGGTACTTATCAATTGGTATCAGAGCTCTTTCTTGGGAGAGTTCTTCCATTGTTACCTCAATTCTTGTTTTTCTAGGGAGTCAATTAGTTTTCCGACGCAGTTTTCATTTTTCGGTGTCAATTAGTGTGACAACCGGCAATTTTTAGACTTTTTTTAAATGACTATTTTACCCTTTGACTTTTCGGGTCCGACTTGACTTTTTGACTTTTAATCTTTTATTGTCACATAAAAACAATTACCGCGTAATAGGTAATTTTTCGGAACATATTTAAATAATAAATCATATTTATTATTACATATCCCTCATGTGCAAATTTATTTTTAACATATTTGACTTGAAAACGAGAAGATATAGGTTATTCTTAAGTTGACTTATAAAAACGACCCGCTAAATCACGTTTTCACGACTCGGACTCAAAAGCAATTTGATGTAAAACGACATTCCGAACGACTTTTTAGTTTTGCCCGAGACCCGAAAACAAGCAAAAAATGACTGAAATACCCTCGCAAAATTTTATAAACGAGAACAACGCGTACCGACACGAAAATAATTTAATTATATTAAATTATCACTTTTTATTAAATAAAAATATTTAATAAATTATTTAGCATTTTATTTCAAAAACGTTTGTTGAAAACGCGAATGTTCAAATTAAAGTTTTTATTTTTACGGACAAAGTTTACCCACGTCACCCAATGGTACCAAATAAATAAATAATAATCATTCTAAAGATATTTTATAAAAACACGTATAAAATACTAGTCATGTAAATACTCATTTTCGTAGGAAAAATTATTTGGAAAACAATGGCGCAACTTTCGTATTTTAAATAAATCGTTAACTAGCCTAAACGAGTCCCGAACCAATACTTTACAAAAGTTACACTTTTGGTCCCTCTAGTAATATTTACCTACACCTCCCTAGACTATTAGCCATTTGCTACTTCAATTTATAACTTTCCTATATATATAAGAAAACACTATTAGGGTTTCTCATTTTTAACTTAGCCTCCAACGTATAATTCACCTCCCTTCCTCTCCACTATTCCGGCGCTGCCACTGAAAAATATTCCGGCCATCCGCCGCCGCTGCCATACCACAGATCCATCACATCATCACATCCCGTCATCACCATCCCCGCGACCACCCCACTGCTGCCACCACCACGACGCCACGCGTCACCACGAACCACCACTCCTCCCACGACGGTAGCAGCAACAACCGCCACCAGATCTGACGCCACCACACCCCCACTTTCATCTTCATCTCCACCACCCTCCTACTGCCGCCACTACGCAACCTCTACCACTATGACCATCCCACCACCATGCCACCTTCTCAACACCACAAAGGGGTGTTTGTTTATGTGGTTAACACCATAATGGGTGCGTTTGGTTTCGCACCAGCGTAGGGTGCGTCTGGTTTTCTAAAAACGACCCATAAAAGGGTGCGTTTGGTTTTGCACTAGCGTAGGGTGCGTTTGGTTTTGGCAGATTCACCCACCAAGGGTGCGTTTGGTTGGTTTAACTGCACCTAGGGGTGCGTTTGGTTATGGGTTTAACAGCCTTAAGAGGGTGTTTGTTTCTGTAGTTAACAGCCCCAATAGGGTTGTTTGGTTCAGCGAGCAGGGTGCGTTTGGATCTGCATTTAACGACACACAAGGGTGTGTTTGGATCTGTGATTAACAGCCCGTATAGGGGCGTTTGGGTCTGCGTTTTATCACCCAAAAAGGGTGTTTGGTTTTGGGGTTAACAACACATAGGATGTGTTTGGTTTTACTTATTCTTGTTAATTATTTTGTCTCGTTTAAAAATATATTGAAACACGCTTATATTGCAACATGGATTTATTAAAGGGGA
This sequence comes from Tanacetum coccineum, assembly GCA_026074375.1. Taxonomy (NCBI): domain Eukaryota; kingdom Viridiplantae; phylum Streptophyta; class Magnoliopsida; order Asterales; family Asteraceae; genus Tanacetum; species Tanacetum coccineum. The sequence goes on from BQNB010056840.1 coordinate 8,741, forward strand.
AAAACATTGAATTTTATAAATTTGGGAAACGTCGTATAAACGAATAGGTCATGCCGAAATTTCTATAAAATTTGATACTTAGTAAGTTTCACTATAATTCTATTATTTTAGAAATCCGTCAAGGAAACAAAATACTAAATTATAAAATAAGATTTTATAATATTTTCGACTAGAAGATAAAAGCATAACTTTTATAAAAGCTTTGAAAACATCGTTACTTAATTCGTAACTTTAAAACATGCAGTTACTTTTATACGAGAACTTTTATTAATTAAATTGGTGATTTTCGAAAACGTGTCGAAATATTTTGTTCAACTATGTTCTCACGTTTCTTATATAATACTTGCAAAGTATTATTATATACCTCAATTATTTATTGATTGTTTGCCTTTGTTATATAATTCACCATATGAATTATATACTTGTCCATTTTTCATATGCAATATATGTTGAATATATTACGTACTTTGTTATATAATTCACCATATGAATTATATATATACTTTTGACTTATTCTATTTGACCAACCACCCAACCATTACCACTTGAAACCTAAATCTTTTATCAACGTGTCGCGTTGATGCAATCACTTATCTAAAAACCCAAATACATTATCCTAGGCTAGTGGGTCATAACCGTTAAGATAAACCGCAACTTCTTGGTCGAGCCGTTCTGGTATTCGTTTGTGTTGTGCTTCATATGTACATTCCTGCCAATCGTTCTACAACTTCGATGTGAGTTTATAACCCAATGTTTTACTTGTTTTACATATATTTTTGGGGTGAGAACATGCTTGTTTATAAATTCATTTACCTGATTGATTGCAAACTTGTTATATGTTCATTTACAAATTGTTACAAATCAATTTACTTACTCATTTACATTGTTCGCTATGGGATACATTACTTGACTTCGTTTTTGGTCACAAATACGTACTTTACTTTTGAAATGATTACGGATTAGCTTAAGCAGATTGAACTGATAACTACAAGTAAATGCCCGGGTGTTCTTGGAAGGGACACCTGCGAGGGGTACGCATTCATTGCTACCCAGGTGTTCTTGGAGGGGACACCTGCGAGGGGTACATATACATTACTGCCCGGGTGTCATTGGAGGGGACACCTACTATAGGTACATATTCATTAATGCCCGGGTGTTCTTGAAGGGGACACCTGCGATGGGTACATAGGGTTTTCATTACTGCCCGGGTGTTCTTAGAGGGGACACCTATGATGGGTACATAGTGCATCGTTTTCATGAACTTAGAGTAATCGTAATCACTCATTGGGCAATACATACTTGAAACATTTCGTGATAGTTTTAATTATCATGCATACTTTGAATAATTGCGGTCCAACTTTCATACGTACAATTTATGACAACAATTATAAGGATTGAAATGGTCATGCATACTTTATAAATCTTTTGATTTCAATGTTTATACTTACAAAAATCTATGAACTCACCAACTTTATGTTGACACTTTTAAGCATGTTTTTCTCAGGTGAATTAGATGCTTGGCCCACTTGATGTGCATTGGAGTCTAAATTGATAAGATTTAATTCATGGATTTCTACTTACATACAAATGATCGAATCTTGTTGTATTGCTTTCAAGCTTTTCATTGTGATGCAATTATGGGAACAATGTTATATCAATTTCAAGAAAATCATCGAGATTACTTTTCAAACGACACCTTTAGAGGTCGTTCTCTTGTATCTTGTGTTGTTGTATTATGAAGTAACGCCCCCGGACTTATTTTCGCTGCAACACATTTTTGGGGGTGTTACAGATTGGTAGCAGAGCACTGGTTATAGAGAACTAGGTTGCATACTTTACCCTAGACTATAACCGTTTTCACAAGCATTGCATCACAGCAAACATTTTCAAAGTTCATACACACTACTTGCTTACATTACTTGTTACATTAAGTGCTTACATGACATACATATATATAATATATATGCTTGCATCCCTTTTGCGTATATCATACGTTTATTTATATAAGAGTTATTTATATGAATACTAGAACATTTCTTAAGACATTGTGAGTTGCACAATGCTCGTATTTTACTTTTTTTTTGACATTATGAGTTGCACAATGGTCTCACTTTGTTCTCAGACATTGTAAGTTAAACAATGGTCGCTAAGAATTTTTTTTTTCATAACTTCATACAATATCGTATTACGAGAAAACCGTCATAATTTTGTTTACATTCGATTATGTATGAATCTAAGTATTACAAGTCTTGTATGGGCAGGACTTGTAATATGAGGATTGATATGATAATTGCTATGTTAACAAAGCCCGTCACAGTTCTGTTTACATGGGATTATGTATGAATCTAAGTATTACAAGTCTTGTATGGGCGGGACTTGTAATATGAGGATTGATATGATAATTGCTATGTTAACAAAGCCCGTCACAGTTTTGTTTACATGGAATTATGTATGAATCTAAGTATTACAAGTCTTGTATGGGCGGGACTTGTAATATGAGGATTGATATGATAATTGCTATGTTAACAAAGCCCGTCACAGTTCTGTTTACATGGTAGAGCACATGCATCGTAATGTCATCCATCACCTTGAAGGTTATGTGAGTACGCGTATTGCATCGGGAATTATTAAGTAGGATGATTTATAATTTATTTATTTGAAAGGATTGGGACGCCTCTTCAGTTAAATAAATAAATTATAAATCACCGAACCATAAGTTTATCATTTCTTACTTACATAAATTTGGACGCTTCTTTATGTAAATAAGGAATTATAAATGAGTGGGCTTAATGGTATCCAATATGACACGAGTATGAACTCGAACCCGAAAATCATCGAAATCCATTAAAAAGGTCTAGAAACACAATCGTGTCTTACCACTCAGTAGAATCTTACGGCCTCACTTGAACTACCTTATCTCATTCTTAAGTTAGTACTTTTACCGTTACAAATCTTTACGATCATGAATTGTTTGTGGAGCTAACCGACTTGTGCACACTTGAACTAATGGAGTTGAGTCATCCTCGAACTAACGATTGAGTACCATATTTCGCCGTCTATCGCATAAGCTCTCCCGCGAACTCATCCTATTTGTTGAACTTTATTCTGGGGATATTGTTTCTCGAAATGTCCTCTCTCTACATCCCATCACCATTTGTTCTAGTTATTGTCGTTATGGTTGCTGTTGTTAGGTCCTGGAACGTTCCCAGCTTGTACAACTTTATCCAATAGGTAATGCAACCCCCCTAAACTAGATAAACACCTATCGACGAAAGAGATAGTCAAACTATTCATTTCAGACCAATAGTACACCAATTTAGGTCATGATACATCCTAGTACCGTCAAGTAAGTTGGATACTTACATCCATTAGCCTCGTCCGATATTAATCATCAAACATTACAGATATCAGAAACTAGACTCTGTCCTTGAACAGTTAAAACTTTATATAGACATACTCACGCGACTACACTTTCTTCTTGATGTTTTCACTATTAAGAGACTCCCTTTATAACGCGATTATATCAATCATAAAACCTGTAATGATACTTTTTTTTGAGATACCTATTTGGATGTATTAAATATCCTTGTCAAACTTAGCCAAAATTTTTGGTATAACGAGAAGTGTCGAAACATCTAATTTTGCTGACTAAAGTTATCAACGCCATGTTAAAAAAAACTGGTTATTAAATCTTAAATCTTTTCTTGGTCATATAGTAGGTTAACAAGAATCGAATCCCGGGACGGGATTCCTTCAAGGGGTAGGTACTGTGAAAACCGGCAATTTTCAGAATTTTTTTAAATGACTATTTTACCCTTTGACTTTTCGGGTCCGACTTGACTTTTTGACTTTTGATCTTTTATTGTCACATAAAAACGATTACAGCGTAACCAGTAATTTTCCGGAACATATTTAAATAATAAATCATATTTATTATTACATATCTCTCATGTGCAAATTTATTTTTAACATATTTGACTTGAAAACGAGAAGATATAGGTTATTCCTAAGTTGAATTATCAAAAACGACCCGCTAAATCACGTTTTCACGACTCGGACTCTAAAGCAATTTGATGTAAAACGACATTCCGAACGACTTTTTAGTTTTGCCCGAGACCCGAAAACAAGTAGAAAATGACTGAAATACCCTCGCAAAATTTTATAAACGAGAACAACGCGTACCGACACGAAAATAATTTAATTATATTAAATTATCACTTTTTATTAAATAAAAATAATTTAATAAATTATTTAGCATTTTATTTCAAAAACGATTGTTGAAAATGCGAATGTTCAAATTAAAGTTTTTATTTTTACGGATAAAGTTTATCCGCGTCACCCAATGGTACCAAATAAATAAATAATAATCATTTTAAAGATATTTTATAAAAACACTTATAAAATACTAGTCATGTAAATACTCATTTTCGTATGAAAAATTATTTGGAAAACAATGGCGCAACTTTCGTATTTTAAATAAATCGTTAACTAGCCTAAACGAGTCCCGAACCAATACTTTACAAAAGTTACACTTTTGGTCCCTCTAGTAATATTTACCTACACCTCCCTAGACTATTAGTCACTTGCTACTTCAATTTATAACTTTCCTATATATAAGAAAACCCTATTAGGGTTTCTCACTTTTAACCTAGCCTCCAACTTAAAATTCACCTCCATTCCTCTCCACTATTCCGGCACCGCCACCGAAAAATATTCCGACCATCCGCCGCCGCTGCCACACCACAGATCCATCACGTCATCACCATCCCCACGACCACCCCATTGCTGCCACCACCTCGCCGCCACGCGTCACCACGAACCACCACTCCACCCACGACAGTAGCAGCAACAGCCGCCACCAGATCTGATGCCACCACACCCCCACTTTCATCTTCATCTCCACCACCCTCTCCACTTCACCACCGCAGCCCACACCACCACATCACCACTGACACCATCCCGTCATCATCATCACCATCCTCGCCACGCACCACCACCATCTCCCAGCCGCTACCTAAGGGTGCGTTGGGTTTGATAAAAGCACCAAATAGGGTGCGTGTGGTTTTATTAAGCACCAAAAGGGTGCGTTGGTTTAACATAAACCCAAAAGGGTGCGTTGGTTTTCATCAACATACGGTGCGTTTGGTCTAAAAATTTAACTGCACCTAGGGTTGCGTTTGGTTATGGGTTTAACAGCTTTAAGAGGGTGTTTGTTTCTGTAGTTAACAACCCCAATAGGGTTGTTTGGTTCAGGAGCAGTATGCGTTTGGATCTGCATTTAACGACACACAAGGGTGTGTTTGGATCTGTGATTAACAGCCCGTATAGGGGCGTTTGGGTCTGCGTTTTATCACCCAAAAATGGTGTTTGGTTTTGCGGTTAACAACACCTAGGATATGTTTGGTTTTACTTATTCTTGTTAATTATTTTGTCTCGTTTAAAAATATATTGAAGCACGCTTATATTGCAACATGGATTTATTAAAGGGGAAAAACATTGAATTTTATAAATTTAGGAAACGTCGTATAAACGAATAGGTCATGCCGAAATTTCTATAAAATTTGATACTCAGTAAGTTTCACTATAATTCTATTATTTTAGAAATCCATCAAGGAAACAAAATACTAAATTGTAAAATAAGATTTTATAATATTTTCGACTAGAAGATAAAAGCATAACTTTTATAAAAGCTTTGAAAACATCATTACTTAATTCGTAACTTTAAAACATGCAGTTACTTTTATACGAGAACTTTTATTAATTAAATTGGTGATTTTCGAAAACGTGTCGAAATATTTTGTTCAACTATGTTCTCACGTTTCTTATATATTACTTGAAAGTATTATTATATACCTCAATTATTTATTGATTGTTTGCCTTTGTTATATAATTCACCATATTAATTATATACTTGTCCATTTTTCATATGCAATATATGTAACGTACTTTGTTATATAATTCACCATATAAATTATATATATATATATATATATATATATATATATATATATATATATATATATATATATATATATATATATATATATATATATATACTTTCGACTTATTCTATTTGACCAACCACCCAACCATTACCACTTGAAACCTAAATCTTTTATCAACGTGTCACGTTGATGCAATCACTTATCGAAAAACCCAAATACATTATCCTAGGCTAGTGGGTCATAACCGTTAAGATAAACCGCAACTTCTTGGTCAAGCCGTTCCTGTTTTCGTTTGTGTTGTGCTTAATATGTGCATTCCTGCCAATCGTTTTACAACTTCGAGGTGAGTTTATAGCCCAATGTTTTACTTGTTTTACATATATTTTTGGTGTGAGAACATGCTTGTTTACAAATTTATTTACCTGATTGATTGCAAACTTTTTACATGTTCATTTACAAATCGTTACAAATCAATTTACATACTCATTTACATAGTTCGCTATGAGATACATTACTTGACTTCGTTTTTTGTTACAAAGACATACTTTACTTTTGAAATGATTACAGATTAGCTTAAGCGGATTGAACTGATAACTACAAGTAAATGCCTGGGTGTTCTTGGAGGGGACACCTACGAGGGGTACACATTCATTAATGCTCGGTGTTCTTGGAGGGGACACCTACGATGGGTACATAAGGATTTCATTACTTCCCGGGTGTTCTTGGAGGGGACACCTACAATGGGTACATAGTGAATCGTTTTCATGAACTTAGAGTAATCGTAATCACTCATTGGGCAATACATACTTGAAACATTTCGTGATAGTTTTAATTATCATGCATACTTTGAATAATTGCGGTCCAACTTTCATACGTACAATTTTTTACAACTATTATAAGGATTGAAATGGTCATGCATACTTTATAAATCTTTTGAATTCAACGTTTATACTTACAAAAATCTATGAACTCACCAACTTTATGTTGACACTTTTAAGCATGTTTTTCTCAGGTGAATTAGATGCTTGGCCTACTTGATGTGCATTGGATTTCTACTTACATACAAATGATCGAATCTCGTTGTATTGCTTTCAAGCTTTTCATTGTGATGCAATTATGGGACAAATGTTATATCAATTTCAAGAAAATCAACGAGATTACTTTTCAAATGACACCTTTAGAGGTCGTTCTCTTGTATCTTGTGCTGTTGTATTATGAAGTAACGCCCTCGGACATATTTCCGCTGCGACACATTTTTGGGGGTGTTACAATTAGTGCAAGGATCAGTCTACTACACTAGTAGTCTAATCAAGATTGTATGTTATCCGTTAGAAATACAACCAAGTGTCAAATACCCATTGCGATCACAAGAACAACCCATAAGTGGTTAAATTCTCTATTCTTGAACTAATGGTTAGTTTTGGTTGATTTGAGTTGGCCAAGAACGGATAGAAGTTGTTAGGTTGTTATTCGAACGAAGGGAAGAGGATAAATACTAACAACATAACAAATATTCATTGCATAGAATACAATCAACAAGACCAATGACACCTGCTACAAGAACCATTGCAAGCACCAGTCACAATAAAGATGGGGATGTTGGTGTGAAGCTAATATCTATGGAAGAAAATTTAGCACAAGTAAAAAGAGCATTACAAATAATGGTGATAATGAATCAAGGGATGAATGGTAATGGTAGGATTCAGAACCAGAACCAGTTCACAAGGATGACAAAAGTAGAATTTCTTAAGTTTTCAGGAGATGATGTAAAGGGGTGGATCTTTAGATGTGAGCAATTTTTGTCAATTGATGAAATTCCTGAGAATTAAAAGGTAAAACTCATCTTTGTGCATTTGCTTGACACTACTTTGCTATGGCATAGGCAATTCATTAGGCTTAATGGGGAAAATATTAGTTAGAATGTGTACAAGAATAGGATCCTTCAAAGATTTGGTACTGTGTTTGATGATCTAATTAATGAAATAAGGAAAATCAAATATCAGTCTAATGCTAAGGAATATCAAGATGCTTTCGATACTTTGTTGAGTAGGGTAGATGTTAGTAAGGAACATGCAGTTAGTTACTACCTTGGTGGTTTTCCTACTGAGATTGAAATGGGGGTGAGGATGTTTAGACCCAAAACATTGGCTGATGCTTACCAACTGACAAACATACAAGAGGCCACTTTGGAGGCTATCAAGAAAAAGAACAAAGCAATGGTGAATTCTCAACAAGGAAGGTTTGTTGGAGGAAGTAATGGTTATTGGAATAATGTTAAGCCATCCTTGTTGCCTTTAACATCATCAAATTCCAATTGGAGGAGTACGCAAAACACTCTTGCAAGTGGACCTATAAGGAAGCAGATGACACAAAAAGAATACCAAGAAAAGAGAGCTCAGAACTTTTGTTTTTATTGTGATTAGAAGTACACTCCAGGTCATAAATGCAGTGGGCAATTTTTTTCCATAGTACTTGTGACACCCCGCAAATTTTCGTTCAATAATTTAGCCGTTTCCGTTTAGTAATTTGAATTTTTAAAGTTACTTTAAGTTTTACGTTTAACCGGAAAGTTATCCCGTTATTATCTAAGAATCATAACCAGGAGTAAACCGGGTTGCCAATCATCATAGTCTTTCATCAGTAGACGCGTTTTCATGTTATTAATTGATATTTAAAATTTCATAATTTTTCATGATACCGTTACTCATTTTCGTTATTTGCGTGCTACGTGTTTTACTTGATCAATATGTGCAAGTTTGGAACCATGGAAATTAATTCATCTCAAACCCACTAACTCTTGTATGGTGGAGACCACAATGGTCCCCTCCTTGGCTTCTTGCAACCGAATACCACCAACATGCATGCATGGGATGCCATTTTTGAATTTTGAATCAAATAAGACACACATATACCAACATGTGACTAGTTTTTGTCCACCTTAAGCCTCATTGGTAGATCAAATTGGTCCCCCCCCCTTGTGTCTTGGATTGGTTCGAACGACACACACACAACACATACTCTTGGTGTGTGAAATTTTGTTCTTATATATCCCACTTATCTCATTCATCCCTTCATTATTTACAAACTTTGAGTTTTCTCTCTTCCTTTTGCTCTCTATTGTTCGAACCACCTCAAACACACAAATAAACTCATAAATTTCTCAATCTTGATCAAAAACCTTTGAAGATATTGTTCGTGGTTAATACTTTATTGTATTCGGGTTAGTTATAAACAATGTTTGGGTTGTTTCTAGTCATAAATCATCCTTATAACCCACTTCTTTTTGTAAGTCTCTTAATCTTTTTAAAACTTGTACTTTTATGATCATCTTAATGCATGCATACTAGTTGAACAACTTGTTTCGTAAAAATAAAGATATTGAAACTACGTAAACCTTAAAAGGTTATATGTACTACTCGAAAATAATAAAGGAAAATAAAAGGAAATTATAGTTTTGTGATCGTGGTTATTTTCATATAATAAAAATGTTACCCTATGGCTTATTATGTTCGGCTTATTTAAATAAGCTTTTGGGAAAGCTTATTTGATTTTATTTTTGCTTATTGGGCTTATGTTTGGTTCGGCCTAACTAGGAAACAAAAGAAAATGATTTTTGTAGATCATTATGTTCAGCTTATATTTATTGGCTTATTTTTCTAGCTTATTTTGAAAGGAAAATTGGTGAGCTTATTCGGCTTAACAAATAAGCCCGAATATAGCTTATTGGGCTTTTAAGTCGTATCCCATGACCACAAGCCCAAAACCAACGAGCTTAATAAATAAGCTCAAGGTTTGGCTTATTATTACTTGGCTTATTGTGAGCTTATTTTTAGTTCATTAATAAGTCGCGTGTTTATTATTGAATGTTTTTCTTATCAGACTAAATGGATAAGTTAAAACTATATTTTTGACTTAACGGGCCAAGGCCCAACATGAATACAATACACCAAGGCGTAAAGCTACGGTGTAGCTTATTGAATAAGTTTATGAATAGCTTATTTAATAGTGCACGACTTAGACGCTATATGTTTAACTTATTTTGAACGTTAGACGTTACGAATAATAAAATTAAGCTTATTAGGTCTAAAAGCCCAATAAGGGTCTGAATGGTCTTTTGACTAAATATTAAAAAGGTATTTGATGATGCATAGTGGTACTTGGGAAATGTAGATTGAAAGTGATTTGAAGATGGTTTATAAATAAAGTCTACGACTTTGGAAAACGTGTAAATACAAACGGGTTATGCCGAAATTTATATAAATTATTTATACTTAGAAAATACTAGAAAACGCACGTGATAAAACTAGATATATGGGAATTTAGTAAGATGTCGAACAATATATTCTTGCATACGGCGTATTGATTGTCTCGACGTTATCAGTTTTTACTTTTTATGCACTTTAAAAACATTATTGTCAGTTCTGGCAATATGGCGTATCCATGCACATGATACGGCGTATTCACCAAACTGACCTTGCTCTAGGATAGTTAACTCTTTATTTTTAAAAACAATGGTGAGTTAATTACCATACAGTTTTTGGTAAACTGTCAACCATCAACGAATTTGATTTGTCTTTACCAAGTACTGTTTGATCTTGGACTAGCCAACTCTTCACCAGGAAGCAAGGTGAGTTGAGAACCCTATAATTTTTGTTAAATTGTAAACCATAAACGGATTTGAGAAGTCTTTACCTCAAGCCGTATGCTTGTGGACTAGCCAATTTTTATGCCTGTTAAGCATGGTGAATTGATAACCATTTGTTGTGTGGTGGTTAGCCAACACTCAATCGTATCAATTCCAATGCCATAGTACTTTCTTCTTCAGACTCCAATTTTAGCTTTAGCATTTACATCACTATTTCCTTTTTCAAAGGATACTTCTTCTCTATTAGCATGTGAATGACTAATCCTTCATCAGTCATCAAAGTGTGACTAATAGAGCTAACTAACTTTGTCTTACAAGAAGCTTTGTGTTGCTTTCCTTTCTGACAAGCAACACAAGTGTGGTCATTTTAAAAAAGCTTTGTAGGTAAACCTCTGACAAGGTTTCCCTTCACAAGTCTGTTTAGGTTTTTGAAATTAACATGACCCAGCCTCCTATGCCATAAGTTAGATTCATCAGTTGTAGCCTTTGCAATTAAACAAGTCAAACCTCCTAAAGGAACAATGTTCTCTAAATTGAAACTGATACATATTGTTTTGTCTGGGGACTTTAAGATAATATTTGATTTTCATCAAGTAACTTAAAATCAGGAGACAAAACAAGACATTCAGAGTCAGTAAACAGAACCTTGTTCTTTTTTTCACACATTTGTGACACAGAAAAGAGATTGAATGGCTGTAGTTCTTTCACAAAGCTTACATCCTTAAAATCTAACTTACCAGTTTTTACTTTCCCTTTACCAGTAATATATCCTTTACTACCTCTAAAGGCAACAGGGCCACCATTAAAGTCTTGAAAGTCAGCAAGGTAAGCCTTGTTCCCCTGTCATGTACCTGGAACATCCACTATCAATAATGCTTTATTCCTTTAGAGTTCTTTGTTGGATTTTTCCCCTAACACATTTAAAAGAAAGAGATTATACTCTCTAGGACCCAAGCCTTGTGTGGGCTTGAGTCTGCCGTAGTGGGATCTTTGAAAGTTGAAAAAATACTAAAGGCTAGATCCACCATTGTATTTGGCGAGAATATTATTTGTTGTATCCTATGGTGTTCTCCATTTACAACCTACTAGACTTAACGAAGCAGTGTCCCTATTTTCCCCAACAGTACTAACATCTTTTACCTTAGATATAAACTTTTTGTTTGAAAAATATTTGTTTCCTAGTACTGTTGTTTCTTATTGAAAGGGCCTTGGAGGATGGTGAATGAGTTTTTGTTAAAAACATTTATGGTCTAACAATCATCACAATGGGCTTAACAGTATTAACTTTTCAAGCCAGTGCAAAGTTATACTGTCTGTTTGTTAACTTTTTGTCTAGCAGTACTAAAACGTTAGTACTGCTAGCTTTAACATATTAAAGTGATATTCTAAGTCTCTGACAAACTGATGTTGTTTATTTACTCTTTGAGTATTGTCCCATATGGGTTTCCTCAAATTCTTGTTGGTCTTTTCCCTTGAACCATTACCTTTAGACATATTTTGTTTATGTAGCTCAACATGTTTAGCCAATTTTACATGATAATCACAATCTCTTATTAAATGACTAAAACTCCCACAGACAAAACATGCTCTTTCAGTAATCCCTTTCTCCAATTGTTTGTTGTTAACCTTAGGTTTTTGACTATGTGTTGAACTATTCTTAACATTTTCACTAGGAGTTTTTACATGCTTGGTAGCAAAACTAGGTGTGTCAAGATCTTCTATTTTTACATACACATTCTCATCATCATCATCACTATCTGATTCATACTCCTCAATGATAGGAGCATCAGACCAAACCTTAGGTTGAACTTCTACATGTGATTCATTGACAACTGGTTCAAACACTAATTCAGATGTTTCTGTACTAATGTTAGAGTCACAGGCATCAACTTCATTAGTTTGGGAGTCAGGTTCATTTGGTTGAGTCTTTTCTGGACCATATGTATATTTTGAGTCATCTATTTCAATATCAGGTCCAGAGGGCAGATAATTCCCTGTCATGGGTGGAGGAACTGCTTGCATTTCACAAGTTTTAATGAACCTTTTATGCAAAGGTGGATTTTCATAATCACTTGCATTGCACCTAAAGACACTTTGAAAAACTTCATTTTCATAGCTCAAATTCCCACTATATCTATAATCACCATACCCAAGCCCAAACTTATCTCTGGCACTCATAGAATAATTTGCAATTTTACCAAGATTTTTTGAAGAATGATTCCATTTGTGTACTATTACATCTAAATCATCTTTTTCCTTTTGAGCTTTAGCCAACAATGTCTTATGGTATGTTAGAACATCTGTTTTATCATCTAAATCTATTTTCATAAATTTGATCTTTTGTTCATACCAAAGTTGATTTTGTTGATGGACAACTAGCTGTGCTTCAACTTTCTTAAGACCATTAGTATAAGCTTTTATTTCAACACTAGCATCACTAAGTTGCTCTTTTTGAATATCATACAGTCTTTTAATGTTAGCATAAGATTCTTTGCACTCATTTGAACAAGAAAGTACCTGAGTGTCTGATCCTGTGCTGTTGTTAGCCATGAAAGCATAGTTATCATTATCTTCTGAATGAGTTGTCCAGTCAACACATTCTCCATCAACTGTCACTAATGCTCTAGATTCTTCTTTCTTTCCAGTTATGCTTTCATCTCTATTGCTAGTTCTTCTCCCTTCTCTATTCCCAGTATTCCATCCATCTCTCCTTCTATTCTCTTCCTTCGTTCTACACTCTCTTGCAAAATGCCCTGTTTTGTGGCATTTGAAGCATTCCACTTTTGTTTTATCAAAACCAACAGGTTCTTTTGCATCAAACTGTAGTTTTCTACCAGTCTTCTTTTGGAACTTGTTTATTCTCATGGAGATCATTGCCACTTGCCATTTCAAGTCCATTTCTTCGAGATCATATTCATCAACCTGATCTAAGTCCTCATGATCCAGTTGAGGACAACTAGATTGACTTGCAAGCAAGGAATATGATGATGTTGATGGTTGTTCATGCTTTAAACAATGACCAGAAGAGTGGGACACACCATAAGCAGTACTAACTTCATTAGTACTGTTGGTGTTTTCAGAGACGAATGCTATATTTTGCAAGTTGGATGATGATGCAGTAGAGCCTTTCACATCATTTTCAAAGACTCTTAGATTGTTGTACAAGTCATCAAAACTAAGACTGTCCATTCCTGGTTTGTTCCTCATGATCAAGGAAACTTGTAACCAAGCAGAAGGTAGAGATCTTAAAAACTTTTGATTTGCATCTTCAGTAGATACACCTGCTCCATGAATCTCTAGCTGACTGAGTAGACTTTGGAATCTCTCATATCCTTTGTGAATTCCATCTGAGTTGGATACTGTGAATCCTTCAAATTGTTGCTTCAAGATGTACTTCTGCATCTTTTTGGATTCATCATTTCCACCAAATCTGGATTTTATGGCAATCCACATATCTTTTGCATCAGTCATTTTGTGGAATTTAGCTAGATGATCTTCTGGTATGGCCATCAGCAAGGTGGTCCTAGCTTTTCTTTCTCTCTCTCTTAGCACCATTTCTTCTGCAGTTTTAGGAGGCAAAATTTTAATCTGTCCTGTTGTATCCAGTGTGACTGATACAGGACCATTCCCATTTTGGATAACCTCCCAAATTGGATAGTCTGTATGGGCCAGATAGTGTTCTATCTTCATAGCCCATATGTCATATTCTCCCTTTTTGAGAATTGGTAGTTTGATGGTTGAGACTGTTTGAGGAGTTTGTTGTGTTGGTTTTTGTTGTGTTTCTTGTGGAGGTGGTGGTGGAGGTGGGATTTCATCATGTGTTCCAGACATGTTTAGATTTGTTGGTTTGAGATGAATAACTGGATTTGACTGTTCTTCTTATTCAAAGTTTCTTTTAAAGCTCTGATACCAATTGTGGTTCCTTAATCTGAATGGATCTTTGCAGCCTATAAAGGATGATAGCCTGGATGTATAAATACAACAGACTATGTAGAAACAATGACTTGAATACAATATGTTAATGCGGAATCTTAACACAAGTACTAAGAAGAATAATGATTTAACAGAATAACAACTTTGTTGAAAATGTTCTTGATAGTTAGAGATTGCTAACTATGATATGTTATATGATTTGTAATTGTCTATTTCATATATCTTCTAACTATGTCAATAGTTATCCTTTTATATAGTCTTATCCTATTATAGATCAAGGATATACCCTAAAAAGTCTTACATGACTTTCTGACAAATATCTCACAAATATCATTAAAAATTATCTATCCTTATCGGTACTGAAAACTATTTTACTACTAACGGTACTTAACTAACAAACAGTACTAAACACTTTGTACTGTCGGTACAAGAAGTATAACTGTCGGATACTAACTATTTGTACTGTCGGTAACTAAGTTAATAAAACATTAATCCTAACTCAGATTTGTGAAATCTTTGACTATTTGGGGCATGACTTTATGGGCCCGTTCCCATGTCTTCACGAGGGAACAAATATATTCTCGTGGCCGATGACAACTTGTCAAAATGGGTTTGAACAAAAGCCGCTCCCACCATTGATGCCCGGTGTCTTTTATGCAAATTTTTACAAACTCTCTTTTCTCGATTTGGTGCTCATCTTATGCTATCATACTGATCGCGAAACACACTTTTGCAACGATCAGTTTACAAAGGACCATCCCTAGTACATGCGAGTCACTCATCGTCTCTCCACCGCATATCATCCCACAAACAAGTTGACAAGTGTGAGGGTGTCATATCGTGGTTTAAAGTCGTAATCTTGAAGAATACCGTGGGAGAAAAAACTGCTCTGGTCGGTAAACAAACTAGATGATGCTCTCCATGGGCCTTCGCACCAGCTGACAAAACACCCATACGGGTTTTGGCACTCCTTACTAAACTTGTGACATGACGGCATGTCTCATCTACCGATCGAGTAAGAGAGCACTAAAGCCTACTGGTGGGCCCTCAAGCATACAAATTTTTGCTGTTCAAAACGCTGTGATCACATAACAGCGAAAGTTCACCTGAATGAACTAAAGAACTTCGTGATCAATGCCTACGAAAACACTTTACTTCTATAAAGAGAAAACCAAGAGGATCCCATTATGCTAATATTAAAAACCGTGTTTTCAACGTTGGTAACGTGTCTCACTTTTCAACTCTAGATTGAAATTTCTCGGCAAATTGAAACCCGTTGGTTCCGGACCATTTCATCCATTGATTCAATGTATTTCCTAATGGCACCGTCGAATTATCCTCAAAACTCTGGGCCCAACTTAAAGTTAATGGTCAACGTGTTAAGCAACTACTTCTTGGAAGGGGACATACCAACCGAGAGTTGTCCCGGATCCACCAAAATCCTCCCTAAGGCACAAAAATTGAATCTCAGGGAAATCAGGACTCAACCGTCGGGACACTCTACACAAGCGCGCTTCGACGGACGGCAACCCATCATACCCTAGTTTGTATCATTGCGTAATCATAAGTGTTGTTTGTTGTGTTGAGATACTTGTCTTTCTATCACCCGTGTTTCGTGTTGTTGTTGTTATTGTCCAGTATTGGCCCGGATTGTGAAGAGCTCTCGTGTTCTCCGGTTTTGTCTATAATCGATTCACTCGAGCTTCAAAATCTCATCTTCAATTTGGGAATCCCATAACCTAATCTAATCGACTAACGTTTTTGTCATTTGGCATACTCCCATAAACGGGCTTAGGATAACGTAGTACCCTTCAAAACCATCGAGGACGTATGTTTAGTACTAGTTTGGGGGGTATCTTCGAATTTATTGTTGCCAGCAGCATTTTTGTACCATTTAACGTAATCCAGTATTTTTAAACCAAATATTTTCAAAAATACCAAAAAAAGAAATGAAAAAATTTAAAAATTTTCAAAATAAAATAAGTGTTTGTCACGTTTTGACTTTTCTTTGTAGTAAATGAGAGTAATTTTTGACTCGAATCGGGCGTATTGCGCCCTACTAGATCCTTCAGGCCGAGCTTTCAACGAATTCTAGTTGCTTTGATATGCTTGTTTTGCTAATTGTGTTGTGCAGGAACGTATATCTAAGAAAAGGACGAAAAACGAAGCCAAAACGACAAAACCGGACACGGAATGGAAAAGCGTGGAAAAGACAAAGTCAAGACAAAGCCCAAGTGTGAAAAAGTCAACCAAAGTCAACCCCGACAAATCCAAAGTCAAAAAAAGTGAAGAAAAATAAGTTTAGGGACCAAAATTGCCAAGTCCCTAACTTATTTAATGAAGGAAAAAGAAGAAAAATACTTGCAAGGGCTTAAACTGCCATTTCACCAAAGTATTAACCACAAGGGTCATTCCTGCCAACACTCCAAAGCTATATCCCAAAAGGACTTAACTTGCAAACCCCTATATAACTCTTGGGGGGTGTTTGTTGGGAAATACAAGTCAGAAGGTCAAAGTACTGCTAAGTTGAAGGTCAAAGTACTGCCTGCTTAGTATGAAAAAGGACAAACCACAAACCCACAATCTATTTTTGAAACAATGTACATCGCTCCCACCACTTTCTCGCCAAACTCCATAAACCCCACCTCCTGTACTTTCAGACTTGTTAACCTCCCCATTGTCCATCCAAACCTTCACTCTCAAAAGCCCACCCTCCCACATTGATGTGCCAGCTGCATCCAAAACCCTCAATTCGAATCAATGGTTGATATAGTTTGAGTGGGCAATACTCAAAACCAAGGGCCAGGATTGGACTTGTGTTTACACACACACAAGAAACACATATGCTCAATTGTGTCTACAAAGAAGCACACAAGGAAGAAGACAAGAAGAGAAGACCAAAAAAACCCTAGCTCGTCTATATAAAAAGCTTGTAAGCCATTGTGGCAAACTATGTAGTTTTAGAGCTCAGTTTTAGTTTTTAACTTAGTTTACTTTTATGTACTTGTACTCTTTTTAGTTTAATGAAAATTTGGTTTATCTTTCAAATTGTGTTCTAAATTTTGATCTCAACTTGTGTTTCTTTTAAAAAAAAAGTCATATAAGCTCTTAATATAAGCCACCTTATAATCTGTTTTAAAACTTTGATACAAGAATTTAAGAAAAATTAAAAAGAAAAAAAAGAGAGTTACTGTTTGATAAGCAAATGGATGAATGAGCAAACATGGAAGGCTCATTGGTTTCTTAGTTTAGCTTTCTTATAAGCTAAGGGGTAGGATTAGAGCTTATTTAGGTATTCATACACTCCTGTTTTGAGCAAGGAGTCAAGGTACACATCCTTTTAAA
Organism: Tanacetum coccineum; assembly: GCA_026074375.1. NCBI lineage: Eukaryota > Viridiplantae > Streptophyta > Magnoliopsida > Asterales > Asteraceae > Tanacetum > Tanacetum coccineum. The sequence goes on from BQNB010056840.1 coordinate 26,609, forward strand.
TTTTTGCTTAAAGTTACTGTAGTGGTATGTGCTTAATTACACATACCTTTTACCTTTAAAAACGAGCTAAAATAACCAAAAACGGACTCAAAATGCAAAATATATGCTTGTTTTGCTAATTGTGTTGTGCAGGAACGGATATCTCACAAAAAGACGAAAAACCAAGCAAAAAGCGACAAAACCGGACACAGGATGGAAAAGTGTGTGAAGGCGAAAGCCCAATCAAAGTCAAGTACAACTCGAGAAAAAAAAAGCAAAGGGAAAAAAATATAACTTGAGGGGTCAAAATTGCCAAACCCCTAAGTTATATTATTAAGGAAACAAAGGCAGGGGCTGATTATGCCAATTTGGGAAACTTCATTTTATAAAAGAAAGAAGGAAAGGGGGAAAAAGAGGAATGTGGAAAAAGAAGAAAGATGTGGGAGGGGCTTTTCTTGTACAACAAACAAATATACCCTTAATCATCTTCAACCTCCCTCTGTCACAACCCAACTTGTATAAACCTTTTTCCCGCCAATACCAAATCCAGCCAGCACCCTGTTTTGCTCCCATACTTCTACCCTGCAACACTCCATCAACCACTTGACAAAACCTTCCCACTCACCCCACATGGCCACAATGCCAAGTTGGCAATCCAAGGACATTTTCGATCCAAGGGTTGAGAGAGAATACAAGGAAATTTTTTAAAGAAAGATGCCCCCCCCCCCCCAGGTCCCCCCCCCAGGATCCCAGCCCCCTCCCCTCCCCCCCTAGCGCCCCCCCCACCAGGGGCCCCCAAGATATATTGTGAGTTTATACTCACAAAGCTAGCACAAGGAAGCTTTATACTCAGCAAACAAACACAGTCAAGCTCAACAAAGAAAAGTCAATGAAAGTCAAACAGAAGACTTCAGCTTGTTTTTACCTTTTTCTTTGTATAAATAGGGCTAGTGAGCCATGTAAACCAGAGTGTAATTTTTAGTTTTTAATATAAAAAACTTTTTCCTTTCTGCAATTTGTAAAAGTTCCAAGTTTAATGAAATTTCAGTTTGTTTTGCAATTCGTGTTCCAAGTTTACATTACCTTAAGTTTGTTTTAAAGCTACTCATAAGCTTTGAAGAGTCTCTAAGCTCTTTATTTGAGCTAAATAAGTGTTAACTAAGTTTAAATTCTGCAAACCAGTTTAATAACCTGAATTACCTTTGCATTTGAATTGTGGAAAGCATTTTGGAAGTTGGTTGTAATGGAAAACCAAATGGACTCATACCCTAGCTTATTAATAAGCTAGGGAGCTTATAGCTGCCCTTTTGGGTTCCTCTTGTTTAGCTAGAGGTTCATTGTAAGTCTCTTATTTAATTCTTGCACTTTTCTTCAAGGTTACTGTAGCATTGCTTATTATTGTTTATTTCTGTCTTATCTTGCTTAATAGTGTTAATATATGCTTAATTTTCCTTGGTTTAAGCTTTTGTATCATTTATTTATACTTGTTCTTTTAATATGTCATTTTTAGCTAAAATTGCCTTTTGCTTATTCAGCTTATCTAAGTGCTTAATTTCTGTTGAAAATATGGTTCATTTTTAGTGCTTAAATGTTCATTATAATTCATTTTTCTTTAAAAGCTTTGGCCTAAATCTCTTAAAATTAGTTTTAAAAATGGATTTCATAATCTTAAAGGGGTGTTTGGGTCAAGGCTGAAAATGGGTCATTTTGGCTCTTGAATGGGTTGTGGTCATTTGATAAATTTCATTTAGCTATATTTAGGTCTTATAAGCTGTTTAATCAAGTTTTTATTTGTTGAATTTCAATTTCCAAGTTTATATTAGCTTATTTGTGAACCTGTTGAATTTTGCTTAAGTAGAAAGTGCTTTATTTTTGAGTTTTAGCTTAAAGTAGATATTAAGCTTTGTTTGCATATTAATTTTAAGTGTTTATATGCATTGGGTAAGTGTTGTTGTAATGTGCAAATGTGTTTTAAAGTTTAAGTTAGAATCTGCATGAGAGTTAAAAAAAAGGGATAATTAGCTTTTTCATAAGCTCATTCTGGCTTATTTAGTGTTTCAAAATATCTTTTGAGGTCTTAATTATTGTTCATTTGAGCTTAAATCTCAATCTGTTTTTAGCTTATATCATCATAAGAATCCAATTGCTTGCTCATTTTTAAGCTCAAAAGTGCTTATTTTCAGTAAAATCAAAAAATAGTAGTTTAGTCATTTGTGCTTATTGTGCTTTTATTCCAATGGGCTTATTTTAAAAAAGTGAATTGGTGGGCTTAATAAGGGACTCATTAGTGAGCTTTATTTCAATAGTACACTTTGTCAGTTTTGGGCTTATTTAGGATTTTTTGCTTATTTTCATTTGGCTTATTTTAGGAAAAAGTTAGGAGTTTACTATATTTTGATGCAAATTGAGTTGAGTTAAGTTGTTTTTTGTTGAAAAGGCTTTTTGGAATCAGATTAAGCAACATATAAGCTTTCCAAAACATCCCTATAATTTTCTCACCTTTTGCACTCATTCTTTCTGTTCAAAACAACCCACACATCTTATTAAAATCCTTTGATCATTTAATCATAAAGCTTTGTTTCCAAGTGATCCAAGCTCAATTCCTCAAGTGCAAGAGAAGAATACTTCCATCCTCAAGTGAAGAAGTATTACACCTTTGTGTGCTGTTGCAATCTTATTGCATCCATATCATAACATGTAAATCTTTTGTATATCTTGTATTTATGTGTAGTAGCTAGATCTTAGCGATCTTTGTAAGTATAGATAGATCGTGGTGATCTTACCAAGTAGTATTAGTTAGTTGTGGTATAAGTAGTGTGGTGAAGTAAAATCGTGAAGTTGTGAGGAAGTTTTGAAGTTGTGAAGTTGTGAAGTCGTGAAGTTGTGTTGTGATAAATTGGTTCTAGCTAAGATTAGAACTCGACATTTAGCTTTGTGTCATAAATCGGTGTAAGCAATCTTGTGTATGGTTTTCTCCGCCATAAGGGAGTTTGTTGACATAGTGAAGAAAACTCTCAAGTTAGGTGCTCGGGGAGTGGAGTAGGGCGAAGAGGTGCTTCGTTACCGAACCACAATAAATCCTCGCGTTGTGGTTTGATTGTTCTTAATATTATCTCTTGTCTTACATTATCTCCTCATACTATCATATCAATTGTTTAGATAAATATATTATTCATATTGTGTAAGTGTTGAGTTCACATAAATTCAAGAGGAAACTACAATTTTGGTCCACTATCTTTACCGGGTATAACACTTTTGGTCCATTTTTTTAAAAATTTGCGGGTTTAAGCCAAAACCCGAGTATCCATTTCACATTTGAGCCAAATCTAACAATTTTGGTTCACATTTGAGCCAAAACCCGAGTATCCATTTCACATTTGAGCCAAATCAATGTGAAATGGATACTGGGTTTTGGTCAATGTGAACAATAATTGTTTCTGATTTGGCTCAAATGTGAAATGAATACTCGGGTTTTGGCTTAAACCCGCAAATTTTTAAAAAAATGGACCAAAAGTGTTATACCCGGTAAAGATAGTGGACCAAAATTGTAGTTTTCTAAATTCAAATCTAGAAATTTTTACAAACACTTCAAAACCTTTAATTAAAAGCGGTAAACTATTCAACCCCCCTTCTAGTTTTCCACATGTTTTTATAAAAGTTGCTTATTTTAGATTGTTGTTTAGCATTTTCAAAAAGAAAAATAAAAAAAATGTTTTATGAAAAAAAAAGGTCACAAGGGTCGAACCTGTGACCTCTCCTTTATAACACCAACACCGTAACACACCACTCACTCACCACTTACCCTTGGGTCTTTTTCGTTTAATATTTGCCACATTTAATAGTTAACACCTTTTAACCAGCTTAAGCTATAAGCCCTTTTAGGCTTATTTCCAGCTTATTAAGATAAGCTGGTTGGCCCATTTTATTTTTTCTAGGATTAGCATAGTTAAAAGTACTTTTTGTGATTTTTCTAGATTTTTATAAGTTAGTTTAATATTTTTAATGCATTTTTTTGATTAAATCCATTTTAATTCATAATAAATTAAATAAAAGTCAGAAAAATATAATTCTTTTTTCTAGAATTTTCTTTAATCATTTAGGACTTTTAAAAATTAAATTTGAGTTTGTAGGGTTAAAATTTGAATTATTTGCTTATATGTCGCGTTTTGAAATTTCCGTTAATGTTTTTTTTAGGTTCGATCTTTAATTGCTTTCATTGTGTATTTGCGTTTATTGTTTTTGCATATTATTAGTAGAAATAGAATACAAACTAAATCTTTGATCATTCAAACACGCGATCACGAACTTAATCACGATTCTCAATTCACGCCTCGTCGGGAAACGACCCGGGAAGGTTTTGGATTTTGCTTTGGTTAAAAGTAATTTTCCTTTTTAAAAACCTTACAGAATACTTCACTTCCTCTCTCTTCATCATTTGATATTTTAGTTATATTATATATATATGTATTAAGCAATTATTACACTATATATATGTATAGTTAAAATTAAGAACCAATTTTTGGCGCCGCTGCCGGGGAGGTGTGTGCGATTATCGTGTTTACTTTTGAAGATTAGTGTTTGAAGACCATTTCTCGTGAAGTTATCGCTTGCATTTGTGAATATTTTCTTTTTATCAAGTAATCAAAAATTCTAAAAAAATTGAAAAACAACAAAATCAACCGTTGCGTCACTTGTGAATTCGGCTCACCTTTAGATTACAAACAATAAGAGAGGTATTAGGAGGGTTGATCCGATGAACTTCAACCCAAAAGGAGAAGGTTTTTAAAACGCTTCGCGCTTACCCGCTCCTCCGCTTCTTTGTGCGTTTTCTAGAGAGCTACCGCACACCTTTGACTATCGGTCCCAAAAATATTTTTCTTTTATATTTATCTTTTATAAAATTCCAAAAATATTCTTCGTAACCTCTAATCCGTCTAATTCTTTCTCTTACCCTCCTATTTGTTTAATTCTAATGTCGTCATACAACCGACGTGGTTGTTTCGGGAGTGGAGATCCGTTAGACGATTTATTTTGTCAATGACATAATTGTGAGTTATGTGGGAATGATGCTCATTATGGTTACGATTGTCTACCTCAAGTTCCGTTTGTCTACGATCAGGACCTGTGTTTCAATCAAAACTTTGATAATAATTTTCCATAAACTTCACAACAATTTCCTTGTGGTGAAAACTGCGGGGGTCCTCATGAGACTTTTCATTGTCAACCGATGAACCAAAATTTCTATAATTCTAATTCTTCTAGTTTTGACCAATTCCAACCCCCGTAGTATTCCGACGTTCATCAACCTCCTGAAGAGATAAGTATCGAGGAATTAAAAACAATGATGCAATCCTATTGTGAAATAAGGAGTCAACGACATGAGCAAGAGGCTATTCTTTTACAAGAGTAGGAAGTTGAGGAAAAACAAGAATTGTTAGCTGAAGAACAGGCAGCTAATCCTTTCGAGCCTTCACCCGTCTCATATTTTTACAATGCTGACTATGATAATATCAGCACTCCGTCTACTACTTATACTATTCATTTGACCAAAAGTGCTACTATTATTACTAATCCTTCTGAGCCTACGCGACGTATCTATCATAATCACGACATCTTCTATGATGGTGATGATGACGAGGAACTTTTTCTAGATGAAGTTTAAAGAATTCAACAAATTCTTGAAAGGACTTTGTTTGATGCAATCACACCCGACTTTCCGATTACAGACTCTCTAAGTATGGGGGATGAGTATCTTAGCACTATTTCGGAAATGAAATCAGGCGAATTAATAAATTTTAGTGTTGAGAACCTTGTCCCAACCCCAAGTGAGTCCGAGGATTTATCCGATATTGAAAGTGAGTGTAATGTGCCCATTTGTGATGATTTTACAACTATCTCTAATCCTCTCTTTGATGATGACAACGATTTTTCCTCTAGTGATGACAAGTCATTTTCTGATTTCAAAATTTTTTCAAACCCTATTTCGGATGATGAAATCATTTCTACTAAGATAGATCCGCATCACTTTAATGCAGAGTCTGATCTTATAGAATCCTTGCTTAATCGAGACACTTTGATTATTTCTTCTCCTAAGTTTGATTCTCTTCTCGAGGAGTTCTTCGGTGAACTTGCTCATATTGATTTAATTCCACCGGGAATTAATGAAGCCGACTTTGATCCTAAGGAAGAAATTCGTCTTGTTGAGAAATTGTTGTATGATAATTCATCTCCTCGACCTCCAGAAGAATTTAATGCTGAAAATTCTAATGCTATAATCGAATATTTCTTTCCATCTCCTATCCCCGTTGAGGATAGTGACTCTCTTATGGAGGAGATCGATTTATTCCTTACTCCGGATGACTCGATGCCACCGAGCATTAAGAATGATGAATATGACTCTGAAGGGGATATCCTTTTTCTTGAAGAATTGCTTAGCAATGATTCCCCTTCACTTCCTGAAAATGAGCCATTTCATTTTGATGTTCCATCATCCCCTCGTCCTCCTGCGAAACCACTGGATGATGATGGAATTTACTTTGATATTGAGCCCGATACGGGAGTTTTTACAAAAGTGGTGGATGATATTTCTGATAATTCTACAAGAGAACTTTATGTTCATGTGCCTAATGTTTTAACCACCCTTCCCACCCTTTCTTCAATGATTGACACTTTGCTTCCATTTTCATCCAAAAATTACGACAAAGTTTTCAATCCTAGAATTCTTGCTTCTAATGAGGATAAACCACCTCATCTCTTATCTCATCGGGGCTTTAAAGCTTTCCAGGTCATTTTTGATTTTTCTAAAAGCCCGATGATGATCTATGGAGAAGACATTCCTATCTTGGATGTTCTATTTCTCCATTTCTATCCTCCTTGACCAGCTCAAGTATGGGGGATCGAGTCAGGCTCAAGACTCGGTTAACAAAAATAAGCGCTTCGTGGGTGGCAACCCATGCTTATCCTAATAGTAGTATTAATAAATAAGTGTGTTGTGGGGAGGCTCGCCTCTTCTTTTCTCGTGTTTTGTGGTTTGTATTGTATGTCCAAGATTGCCCTAGATTATGAAGCCTCTCTTGCTCATGGTTTTGTCCTTCGTTCACTCGAGCTTCAATCCTTAGCATGCTTATTTATAGGAATCCAATATCCTAAATCTTATGGACTAATGTTTATCTTTGAGCACACTTAATAAACGACTAATGTCTATCGATTTGGTTATGCTTGCAGTCGTTGTTTTCACGTAATCCCGTTTTTGCCACCAAAATACCAAAAAAATGAAAAAATTTAAAAATTTTCAAAAATAAAATAAGTGTTTTATCATAATGTTGACTTTCCTGCTGCGTAGAATACGAATAAATTTGGACTCAATCGAGCGTGTTGAGCTCTAGCTTGCCCCTTAACTTTTAGACTAAGCATTCACGAATCTTTTTATTAAAGATTTTAGATTTGCGAAGAACGAGAAATAATAGAGTTAATTACGAGTTAGATGCTAAGCAAGGATTAGTTGGAAATCTTAAGAGCTCATAAGTGTAGTTTGTGGCTTTTTCTCCCATAAGCTCCTAATAATACGTGCCCTAATAATACTTAAATTTTCTAAAAAGAAATTTTCTCTATATCGTGGTAATATAAAGTGTTAAAAAAATGATGATGGATAATGAAAAATGAGGTAATAATAATAAAAACTGTGGGCCAATAAAAGTTTACTGCATCTTGCCGGCTCATAACCGATGTTGCAGTCTTCTAAATAAGGCACATAATAATTATCCGAGACTAAAAAAAGTTTGCTGCATCTTGCCGGCTCACAACCGATGTTGCAGCCTTCTAAAAGGTTAAGGATTTGCTTAGTTTAAAAGGATGCATAATTATATTAAGTGTAATATATGTGATTTAATAAATATAGAGAAAATCTTTTTTTCTTAAATTTAAATATGCTTTTGAACTAAGACTATGTCGTTTTAAGTTGTGATTTTTTCTAAATAAGTTATGTATATACGGGAAATCCAAAGGTTTTGAAACTGAAGGTCCGTGAGTCTCGATACTAGTCTCTGTGAGGTGTCAAAAGCATGGTCACTTAGCCGCAAGGTTGGGATGTGCCGAGACGAAAGTCTCTACATGGGATGATCTCGCCTTCAAACTCATTACTTTTGGGTGGAACGTGAGGTATAGAAATTTTGCAAAATGTTGATCCATGGTTGAAATTCGAAATGGCACATTCACATACTATAAAATAATCGTCGGGAGTGAAAAGTTTCACAAGTTACAAGTATGAGTAGTGTTAGCATCTTTACTTATATTTAATGGTGATTTCATTTTTTAGCTTGGTTTGGGACAAATGAAAAATCAGGGATGATGAATTTATCCTTTTTTAGACATTTTAAGATTAAAGTGCTTCTTGTTCTGTGACCCTAAAAGTTAAAAAAATAACAAAAGTTCAAACATTCTAGTTAGAAAAAAGAAAAAGGAAAAATAAAAAAATATATGTGGTAATAGGTGTAGATTTATAAAAATGATCGAAACAGGGCTTTTCAAAACTAATGATTCTTTAATTTCCCTTGATGAACACTTAGCTACTTTTTGATGTAATTACTCGAGGGGGATTGAGATTCTTGGTTTTCTAAAGTGTTTACTTATGGCATTGCGTGAGGACACGACAATATCTTAGTATGGGGGATTTTGGTATGTGCTTAATTACACATACCTTTTACCTAATTAAACGAGCTAAAATGACCAATAATGTCAAAAAACATACATAAAATGCCAAATATATGCTTGTTTTGCTTTATATACTGTGTAGGTAACGGATATTCACTAAAGGGCAAAAACGAAGCCAAAACTAACAAAACCGAGCACGAGATTGGAAAGAGCGTAAAAAGTTAAAGTCAAAACCAAAGCCGAAGACGTGTTTTTCTTAAATGAGCCAACCCGCACCCATTTAATGGGCCGGGCCAGGCCATTAAGACCTTTTCTATAAATTTTATAAATTTAAAAAGGCCAAAATCCTTTTTAATCTAAACCGACCCAAACAATAAGCCCATTAGCCCTTTAATACTCATAACACCATTAGTCCTTTATCCTTTGCATCGTTAGTCCTTGAGGACTAACATTGCTAGTCCTTAGGGACAAACATAGTTAGCCCATACATTCCTTAAACCTTAACACCCCTAATCCTTTTTCCCTAACCCCGTTAAAAAACAAACACACATTATCTTTCCCGCCCAAGCTCTTCACACTATTCATCACCTCTGTCCTCTGTCACCCCTGCAACCAGATGACAAAACACCCAATTTAAATTCTTCCCCACATCAAGACAACATCAATTTAACCTATTATTTAAGGGAAATGACAAACACGTTGGCAATCCCAAGTGATTTGATTGGACAGGACAAAATCAAGGGCTTAGATCATAGAACTTGGAGGACAAGATAAATGGATGGCTATGATGAAGACTTCGAGCTCACTCATACAAGAAACACACCTACAAGGGCTCAAACGGCTATATAAGTGTGTGTGTTTTCACACAGTAGGCATCTAGTGTAATTTAGTTTAGGAGTAGTGTAGCTTTAATTTTTAGCTTATTTACCAGCTTATTTAACTTATTGTACTTTTATTTTCCAAGCAATGTAATCTTTTAAGAAGTTTTAATGAAAATTTTGTTTTAAGTTTAATCTTCTTTCAATTATGTTAAAAGCTAATTTGTTATCTTAAAAGTTAATTTAAACAAGCTCATATAAGCTCTCTTATATTCCTGTTATCTTAGATAAGCTTTTTCAAAAGCTTATCTAAGCTTTCACATCAGAATCACTAAAAAACTACCACATTTGAGCTTTTGGATGATATGCCAGACAAGGATGGGCTTATGGGTTTTACTACCTTGTGAAAACAAGCTAGAGCTTTGTAGATAAGCTCATTAAGCATTTTAGTTGACAACCGTGGCTTAAGCAGGTTGGTCAAACCGTAGTGTTGACCTAAATATCTGTTTTATAAGTATGGTTTATGAGTATGTGTGTTTATATGTGTGTTTTATAAGGATTTGAGAATAAACCTAGTGAGTGTGAGAGTCTCATTGAGGTGTGATTATGATGGAGTTTGCATGAGTGCATTTCATTCACTTTTGAGTGACATGTAAATGACTTGTGAATTTTGAGCGTTTATGTATTTTGTGTGTATGTATTTATGTGTAAGTATTTACGTATTCATATTATTAGGTTTTAGAAGTTAGTAATATAGTTAGAAAATGTAAAATTATTTAATTTGGTAGTTTTAGGGTTTTTAAAATGTTAGGTTGTTTTGAGGTTTTAAAATGAAGGTTTTGCGAATTAGACGTTTGGTAAAGGTTAAGGATTTAATAAAATTTGTAAACTTTGGGGATTTAATAGTAAATAAGTTTTATAAAAGAAAGAAAAAAATTATCTATGTGTGTGTGTGGTTCGACCGACAAGAGAGAAGGGAAGGGAAAAGGAAAGCCCAACCCAACTAGAACTTATTCACCAAGAAATCCAATGCTTATATAAACAAACCCTTGGTAAAAAAAAGAAAACCCCAAAAATTTTAGGGTTTAAGGTAATTATCTAATTCTTTGTTTATTCTTAGTTATTATTTTAATTAATGTAATCTAAGCATGATGGATTAGGTTTAATCATGAAAATAAATTAGGGTTTATAAATTAGGGTTTTGATTTTCTAGAAGTTTATGATTTAATGATGTTGTTTGATCATTAGTTCAAGTGGTTACGTGATTTGATCATGTGTTTAGTTCTAGATCATCCGAATTAGTTGTTTAATTCACTGCAGAAAATTAGGCGGTTTTGTTTCGATCATAACTAATTCAAAAATTGTCCAATAAACATATATGAATAGAGAAAATTGTAGTTAAGAGAGTCTACTTTCCAACAAGGTAAGATTTGAAAGTTTTTATGGTCGGGAAGTCGGTCAGAAGTCGTTTACAAAATCAGTACGCAAACTGTGACGAATTTCGGTTTTGGTTTTGAATTTTCTAAAAATACTTAGACATCAAAGTAAGTCTTATGAGTCTCATGGAAGTTAGTTTATATGTTTTGTGTGACCTCTGAATTGTTTCTAAGCATGTCATGAAGTTTAAAGTGGTCATCTAACATCATACTTTTAGGATGTCAGTTTCTAGTCGAATTCTGGACACTTTGGGTTAATGAATTTCTAAAGGGTATTTGTAAACGGGTAATAGCTTTGGGTGAGCTAAGAGAGGTTCATAAGACATATATGTAGCATGGTTAATTTTTGTTAGATTTATAGGAGTGTTTAAGTGTTGCATTTAGGGCGTGCAAGTGAGAGTAAAATTCTGCTCAAAACTAGAAAATTTAAAGTGTAGTATTAAAGTGTAAATGACGTATATAAGAGTTGGAAAAGGTTTAAAACAAGTGTAGAACTATGGTAGATAGCTTAGATATCCATCATATTTGAGGTTACATCATATTGGGTTGAAGACCTAATTGATGGTAACTTATTGTGTGCTTATTTGTTTAGATCATTCGTGAAGTTGTTTGTGAAGCTTTTGTTGGAATCTTTTAGAAAGCTAAGCAAAGGTGAGTTTCATAGCCCCTTTTTCTCATGTTATTTTAGGGTGAGAATGATGCTTGTCTTGTTGTCATGTTAAAAATGTTTTTAAGCTTGCTGTGGTTATGTGTATTGGATAGTGGGCACGTTCCGTCCTGTTGTGTTGCGATATGATATGTTTGGTATTGTAGATCCCAATATCCAAAATGTGGTGTGACGGTGGTAAGACTGTGTGAGCTAATATGAGGCCATGTAGCGCACATATGTAGTTGATATGATTGTGGATCGTGGGGATGTTTTGTCCCGTTGTTGTTAATTGTTGTCATGAATTGTTTTGGTAATTGCAGCAACTAATTGAAAGTTTATTTTGGGAT
>BQNB010056841.1:0-38486 GCA_026074375.1 Tanacetum coccineum
AAGTCAACCTTAAGCAAAGGCTGTAAAGAATCCAAATCCTCTACATTCCTGGTTGAATAACATATGGTGTAATCATATGGCCGTTTATGTGATCCTTTGTTATCATCTTATTATGAATCGAACCCGTCCGTCAGCAATTAGAAAAAAAGATGAATGAAGATTCTATGTTTACACAAACGCGACAACCATTAGAACCAAGGACGGACCTTCATGTAGACCCGGGGGGGCTGTGGCCCTCCCAAGATTCGGGGTTGATAGTGTAAATATTTTAGAACTTAAGGGTACTTTTTGTAAATTTCGTGTTTGGCCCTCCCGAGAAAATTTCGGCCCCCCACTAAAATTGTTCAAGTTCCGTCTATGATTAGAACTGAACGACAAACATTGTCTCAAAAAAAGATTTATGAACCGAACCCGCCCGTCGGGCGGGTTATGTTACTAGTATATATATATATATATATATATATATATATATATATATATATATATATATATATATATATATATATAAATATATATATATATATATATAATATTAATTTAAAACTTCTGTTAAGACGTAGGTGACCAAACTCAATAACACCGTCACATCAGCTTTAACTCAATAACACTAAACAAAAAAAAACTTGCAATCATAACACCACTTTCGGGACCCACTCTTTTTTTCTTTTCTATTTATTTAACCAAACTAAATAATTAATCATTTAATAAAAATACAAATTTTAATAAAATAAAATAAAATACATTGTAAACAAAATACAAATGGGCTAGGCTGCTTTCATTATATAACTTGAATAAAAAAAACCTAATCCTCTTACTTGCTTCCACCTCTATACGATGGCCTCCTTTTTTCTTCTTCTAATTCTCTTGACAGACACCAGACACACACACAAAACAACCCTACAATAAAGACATATACACACTAAAAACCATTTAAAACAAAAAAATAAAAAATAAAAGATTGCACGTTGGTTCCCACGTTGGTGGGTTAACTTGGGAATCAACGCTGCCTCCAAACGCAGACCTCCGGTGTCATAACGCTGGCAACGTAGCTGCCAAGTCTGCGTAACGCCGGTCCGGACGTTGTGACACCCAACGCTTTTACATACTTCAATCTTAGTCCTATAGAACTTTATTTAAAACTTCAAAACCAACCACCGCCAAATAGATTAATGACAAGTCACCTAACCTCACCGTAAAATATCTAGAAATCAAACCTCACTAGGCACATATTCAAGAGTGTCTAGGAAAATGGTCAAAAGTAATTACAATATAACTCAAATAGGCCGCGTTCATTTGAGTTCAAGATTTGGTCTCTAAAAATAACCTAAGCAAAGAAAACTCATTAAATTTCTTTTAGGTGAAATTCATGAGATAATGCTAAGGTTTCAATATTGTTCTATTAAAGTCAGTCAAACTTTGTTTCAATTACGAAAACCACTCAGGTTTTGTTGTTGTTTATCTGAAGTTACTTAAACTTTAAGTTCAATACATAAATCATTCAAATTTAAATGTTGTTCTAATATTGTAAAAATTCTGAACATTTATTTAACAAAATGGACAAAAACTATTTAATTTGGTAATTATTTTGTGACATATAAAGTTAGTAGGAAAAAGTTAAATTTAGTGGGTGTGATTATTGTTCAAGGTACAAGTAATTGATACATGCATCTAAAAACATCTCTAAAAGATACTGTATTATCCTTATCAACTAGGTTTTCAACCCACGCTTCGCTGTGGAGCGCGGGATTTTACGTTAATCTTTGTAAACACAGAAACAACTACTTGCTGAACAATCTTTGTCATATGGACATGTGTATTCGAGTTCTATAAAAACAATGAGTCATTACAGAGGCATGTCATTACATTATGGTGAACAACAACATATATATAGTGCATCTATTTCATCTCATTCAAACTTCTTTGCAGCTCTGCATATTATTTAGGAGTAAGCCCACAACACATGCATTTATACATCTTCGTGTGTTGTCACTCCCTTCATGAAATTTATCGATTACATGACAAACCTAGCGGCTTTCTGGTCTTCTTCTTGATGATTACTTCCTCAGCTTGATCAAGAACCAAGTTCATGTACTCATCAAACCCCTACATCATCAATAAATATGAAACATAACTTTTCTGGTATCAAAATCTAAAATGCTAGTATGGCTGCCACCACTACAATAGTCTTTAGCTACTCTTTTGATCTTTCAGCTAGTGAAGGAATTTAGAAGGTTTTCACATTTGAATACACTTGACTAACTTTTAACTGATTTGACCTACTCGACTAATTTCGCCCGTTTGATGAAACGGGTCAAGTTGGTATAGTTCTAATTAAGATAAAGAAATTTGAGCCTATAACTGATACAACTATGGTGCTATTAACTTTTAGATTTATATAAACAACTAATGTGATAGGACCCGGTTGCGTCTTCGCTTTCAAAGTTGACTTATCAGCTTGCAGTGGATGTTGCAATCACAAATGACAATAAGGTAAGATTTTTAACATTATACGAATATGGAGAAAGAAGCACTACATAAGTGAATCATATATTTTCCTTTCTAAATATGGGTCATTATTATAGTGAGGCAAAAAAAGGTATTCTACTTCTATATCGTTTAAAGTTTAAGAATATTAAAATAGTGACAAACAATCACAAAACTTGTGACATCTAACTTCAGCTTCTACTACATATGCACCTTTAAAATAGAAATACTCAAAACCATATTATGTTTGTGAACAATTTCCGCAGTTAAAAAATGCGCAGAAAATTAGTGCAAGGCTGTTTGAACAGGCCTTTTTGAGCGACTGTTTGCACAGAAAAGACCATTTTGATGGGCTGTTTGGATAGAAGATAAGTGCAGAAAAAAGGTTTAAAAATATTTTTTGGGGTTGTTTGGACATACCTTTTTAATTGGTTGTTTGGACAGCAAGTAAGCACAGAAAAAAGGTTCAAAAATTCTGGTTTAGGGCTGTTTGGACATAACCTTTTCAGTAAAATGTGTCTACATGAAATGCATATAAATTATACAATGTGTCAGCCGGTTAAACAGAAATTAGCTATTAACTACATAATAACACAAAAGAGACTAAAGTATCGCTATGAGTCAAACAAAAATTGAGTTCAGAGTTGCAATGCGTGTTATATATAGGGCTAGAAACGACATGTATTCTTTCAGACACTTTCTTTGAACTCGTTCCTCAAGCAGGGCAGAATGATTTAACGTGAATACAATACCATTATCTCTGCTTCTGCTTATCTCATCCTATTTTGGTATGAATAAGCAATTTTGAATCGCAAGGTTATCAACGAAAGGGACTGATTAACGCACATTCAGTGCAAGGATTGGGATTTCAGAATTTCATTGGATCAGAAAATGCGGCTTATTAGATATTGCTTATTATTTACCTCAAGAAAAGCAAAAGCAAGAGTTTGTTTGAGGGTTACTGTCATTAACCAAAAGCGCTAAAAGTTGTTTTAATAACGCAATAAGCTGATAAGCTAGTCATACCCAAACATCAACAAAATCATATGTCTTATTATCTAAAGTACTATTTAAGAACTCGCGAATCAAAAGCAATAAAAATCAAAACTTCTAACAACATTAAAAAATTCTATACTCCTTATCATCCTAAGCTGCGATTTCCGTTATGCATTTCGACCCAGACACCAAGCATAAAAGTAACAGAGACTCCTTAGTCATATATCTAAACAATATATTTGATCATTCGTTGGACCCGTATTTCATTATGATTAATTAATGTATGAACAAATAACGCACCTTTTCATATCAGTTGAAGTAGTCAGGGTCGATGGGATCCCTTTTGGCTACACTGACACCCAATTCCCTACCAGAAGCTCTTTCTGCATGAGTTTATGGGTCAAATGTCTTACTTTTGATAATTGAGCTAAAAGTAAAACAGGTTGAACGGCCTAAGTGGGTCGAAATTTGTTTTAGCTTCTTACGGAGCTTATAAGCTGTAATAACCAAAATAATAGCTTTTAAGCTCAAGTCTAGAAGATTTTTTCCCCTTTTTAGTGTATTCATGATCACAGTTTACAAACTTATATCTACTAATTAGAGAACAAACGTATTGTAAAAAATATAAAGTATATAAACAATTGCACCCCCCCCCAAATGCTACATAGGCCCAACCTTGTTAAACCTTCACATCTAATATCGTGCATTAATTGAATATTGCTATTTGCATCTCCAAATTACAAATTTCTACATAACTTCATATTCTAGAAAATCATAAGTTATTTCAAAAAAATTATCCAAACACCCTCTAAATTACATATGGCACATGCCTTCAACAATATATGTAACAACATATGGATTAACACCAGAACTAAAGATACTTGCTTGCTAATCATGTGTTGTGGATGAAAATTAGAAGCAGATGCAATCATGCAAATAATGTGTAAGTTGGTTTAGGTCAAAAAAGTTAACAAACTAAAACAGAATTAAGAACGTATTATCAATCATTTGTAGATACAAACAGTCCTATAATTAGAAATAAATGACTTACAGCCGGTTTAGCTCTCTAGCCTGTATTCCCTGTGATAATCTAATAATCCACTGCATTTACATAATGTGACTGTTATACTTGTATATAAATCCGAACATTCTTCATGTCTGTCCGGTTGTTTGCACTTTTAACATCATCATACTAAATATTCCAGTCCCACTCGAGTCCTGTACAACAACTAAGGTAGTCAAACCTATGTGGCCTTCGTCAGGTGCTTCTGTTGTAGGCGTCATATTTTTTATGGCAACTAACATAGTCTGCAAGAACCATAACATACAAGGTACTTGTTGATCCCACTTGAATAGATCTTGCTTAGCTTGTAAAAAGATTAGTTGTATTGAATAAATCCAAGACAACTATAGTAGAAACCTTGATTATGAATATCAAAGACTATGCAGAATCTAGTCAATGATACTAAGAAGAATTCTTTATAAAACAGTAACACAAAATCAATAACAAGACAGATTACCAAACTTGCAGCCTCAATATAAAAACGAACACTCTTAATAGTGTTAGGATTTACAAAACCTTGAAGCTATGAATATCTAAAACGTATCTAACATTATGCCCTAGGACCTCCTTTTATACACCAAGGAGTCCTACAAGGCTTACAATACTTTCCTAAGTTATCATGATCTTTTCTTATAAATAAACGTAATCTCTTAAACAAATAAGTTATACATATCTTCTTTACAAATAACTAATACTTATCTTCGTAAGTATTCTTGTTCTCCAATCAATCTTTATCTCTTTTCTGATAAGTCCTTGATCTCATCTCTGTCAGCATAATCTTTCCAGCAGTAGTAATCACTTAGCAGTTGTAACTGAGCACAAGCATTATTAACTACTTAGAAGTTTACTATAGCAGTACTAACATACACTAGCAATACTAACTTTTGTACTAGCAGTAGTAACTTTTATACTACTAGTACTAACTACTTAGCATAATTTTCATTAGTATTACCAGCAGTACTAAGTTATGCTTGACAGCACTAATATATACCTGAGCAGCAGTAACTCTAAGAATATCTTGAAGTCTTTTAATCCCAACAATCCTCCCCTAAACTTGATGTTCTTCTTCTGAATCTCAAGTTTCTTCATTAAAAGTCTTCACCATCACTAGGAGGATGCATTCAAACACTTCCAGGATTCTTGCGCTGTTTTGTCATAAGTTTTAGAAGTTGATAGCACATCTCATTCCACTGGTCAGTTTGAAGCTTCTTATTGAGCATGCTAGTGATTGTAGCAGGTGTAAGTGGATATATTTTTTCGACCAGCATAAAGATATGCAGATGTTTAAATCTTACAAAATACACTTCACTTGAAGAAAATAGCTTCCATACTGTCACATTGTGTCCTTCTAGACTTCTCCATACTTCACTTTCTATATCAGGCTCAAACATTACTTTTAGATCTCCTCATAACACTCTTTCATATGCCTCCTCTGGCCTTGTATTCCCATGTTTAGCTTTAACCAACTTCCAGAGTGTTTCTAAGTCTTCCCTGCCAATATTTTGAAGCATCTGAATCATGGATGAATACCTTTTTGAACTTCCATTAGCTCTTATCAATTGAAAGTATCCCATTTTTCCTTCTTTGATGATTTTCCATTCAACTATGCTGGAGGCTTAGTGGCTAGAGGTATAGCATCAATTGCTACCTCATCATCTTGAACTATCTCCATATGTTTTTTCATCTCTGTCTCCTCTTGATCATCATCTCCTTTAGCTTCTACATGTTCATCTATCCTCTGCTTCTTAAAATTATCAGATTTAAGTTCTTCTCCAGCTCTTTTAGAACTTCCTTCTGCTTTTGTCTTACTGCCTTTTACCAACTCTGCATCCATGTCTACAAAAGTGTTTACCCTTTTCATCTCTTTATCAAACATCTCCTGGATCTCATCATAACTTTTTCTCTTTAGTTGATTGTGTTTGTATCCAGCCATGTTTTTCAAATAGGTAGACATTGTATTTCTCTTTTGTACCATAGTTGGTGGCTTGCTTCTTTTCTCTTGAGCTCTTAATGCTTTAAAGTGTTTCTTTCTCTTCTCTAAGAGTTCTGCAAACAACTTTGACTTTTCTTCAATACTCAACTGTTCTTGTTCTTCTGTTTGCATTTGTTGAGCCAATTGAAAGTCATCATCCATCATAGCTTGTGTGTTATCCTATGATTCAAGTAAAGCTATGTTGGCTTCTTCTTCCTTTAGTCTTGAAAGCCTCTCTTCTTCTTCCAATTCAGCTTGTAGTTGAGCTTCAAGATTTCTAGCAATTGCAATTTGATATTTCTTCTTCAAAGGTTTTTCAGGCTTAACCATTATTGCCTTGCCTTTGTCTTTAGCTTGTGGAAGTTGTGATGCTTGTGAAGGTGATGATGATACTTTGAATTCACTTGGCTCTTGAACTATAACCCCTCTAGCCTTGGGTCTTGTAGTTGTAGTTGTTGTAGCAGCAGTTGTAACAGCTTTGGGTTTAGCTGCTTTGATCTCTATTAGAGTCTGAGCCAGAGTCAACTCATCAATAGTTGTTGTTGGAGCATTGGCAATAGTAACTTCAACGTTAGCAGTAGTAACTACTGCACTAGCAGTAGTAACTGGATCAGCAACACTAACTTCCTTTTCAGCAACTTCTTTTTCAACAACAACTTCTTTACCTTGTCAATCATTTTGTACATCAAACATCTCTTCATTATTTCTTTCTTGAGTCTCATCAATCAAGGTCACTTTTGCATCAGCATCAAGATCAGCTATTTTCCTCCCCTATTTGGATGCATCCTCCTAAGCACCCAAACTGACATCATTAGAGGATTCTACCCTGCTAGCTGAACCAACCTTCTTTAACCTCTTGAGACATGAAGTTCTTGACTTCTTTCTCTTTTCTAATTGCTTGACTCTCTTCTTTAAACTAACAATCTCCTTTGCTTGAGCAGTCTTTGTTTTCTCCAAATCAAGAACCTTCTCTTGTAGACTGGTACATAAACTCATCAATTCAGTCAGTTGCAGTCTATCCCCACCACTTTGAGGAGGATCATAGGAAGGGGTAGATACATGTTCCTCATTAGTAGCCTCATCAGGAATAGGCTCTATAGGACCACTGTCCTTCCTCTGTTTTCTTATGGACTGTTTCTTTTGAGGCTTAGATGATGATGGTTGAGTAATAATGGGTGTGGAATGGGAATCAGTAGGAGCAGTTGAATCTTCACCCATATCTTCTGGGGCTTGAACCATCATTGTTTGGAAAACAGGTATGACCTTACCAGAAAAACCCTTTCCTGGTCTCTTCATGTTAACAAACACCTTTTTGGTGTGGGAAGGGGTAACATAAATCCCTTTATGTTTGGTCATTCCTTCAACTTGATTGTCTAGGAAGACTTTCACAAACCTTGAATACATAAAAACTTAACCTCACCCTCCAAGTTTTTTACCATATTGTCAAAAATATACTTGGAAAAGTTAAATTTTTGGTTATTGGAAAGACACATGATAGCAGATGCCATAGTGCTACTAAATTCATTCCAGGCTGTAGTCTTAGCACTAAGTCATTGCAGTAAGGTATGGATAAGAAATTTCCATTGGGATGAAAAATAAGCTTCATAGAATGTAAGCTTTTGAGTAAGATTTTCATACCTCATTCTTTCTAGTTCTGTAAAAATGGTAGCAGTAGGTAGACAATATGTTCCTTCAGCATCTTCTAACTTAAGATCACTTCTTATACTCGTCTCAGTGATGATCACCTTCTTCTTATCAACTAGGGCTTGTATCTGACGTTCCCCATTAACTGTCTTAACCTTAGCAGTTGCCCAGAACTGTTCAATACATATAGTATAGATGGTGGGACTCACCGTTAGCGCATATCTGATAGAACTTGCATTTAGAAAATTAATAATTCCCTCAAACCCCTCACTTTCTTCAGGTTTATCTAAGAATGCGACTAGATTATGTGTTTTAGCGAATTTTGGGGTCGACATTGTGATGGGTTTTGAGGATTAAAGATGAAATTGAGTTAGGGTTTATGATTAGAGAGTATATCAAAGTGTAAAATCGATCGAATGAGTGATTAAAACTCCGAATCAAAGTATTTATGAAATCCCCCTCAACAGCATTAACTTGAACTAGCAGTAGTAAGTTAAGTCTGGCAGCATTAACTTAACCAGCAGTAGTAAGTTTATGCCTAGCAGCATTAACTAATACTGGCAGCAGTAAGTTTAAGCTTAACAACATTAACTAATACTGGCAGCAGTAAGTTTAAGCTTAGCAGCATTAATTTTGATACACTGGCATTAACTTCAATTTCATCTCAAAAAGCATTTCTATCATGAATTTTGACTCGCACAAGCTATCTTTCTGTTTTTAATCTCACAATATCTCTCATTTCTTTTTTTCACCAATTCACAACTCTCTTTCTGTTTTTCAGCTCACTATATCTCTCATTTCTTTTTCTCACCAATTCACTCTATCTGTTTTTATATCACAAATCAAGAGCCCTTTCAGACATTTTGGTATAAAATTCCATCAATTCCTTTAGTTCCATGTTGTCCTCCTCACTTCCAAGTGTATTAACTCTTGAGAGAGGTGGATCATTGGACTGTTTAGATGCAGCCTCAAACCTAATTTGAGCTTCTGCACCCCAATATGGTATCTTGGCACCTGGGACCACTACCTGAATCAGTTCCCTGAGGAAAAGACTCATTAAGTGTTGCCATGGATTGGGTCTTATTTATGTTACCACTATCCTGCTCTAATTCTAAGCTAGAAGCAGTAGTGGCAGCCCTTTCCATTCTGTCTTCATACTCCTTAATGACAGTCTCATCTGTTACAAGGGGAATATGTCCACTAGACTGAGATATCTTAGTGTTCCTTTTGGCTTTCCTAGGTTTTTGAGTCTTTTTAGGTTAGATAATGATGGAACAGTGATTGGTTCAAGATTAGATAGTGAAGCAGTTGTGGATGTGTGTTGGGGTTCAGTGGGATTTCCTAACCCTTCACCCACTTCTGCTTGTTGTTATGCAGCATTTCCATTACAAGCATCCTTTGTGTATTATCAGCTTCATAGTAACACAATTAACCTCCCCTCAATCAATACTTCAGAGGTTAAGCATTCTAATACTTGCAATCAGATATTGAAATCTGCTAACATCAAATGCCTTTGTGAGTAAATCAGCAACATTATGATCCATGTGAATCTTGATCACTTGAATTAATCTCTTCTCATATGAATCCCTGATGAAGTGATGTCTAATCTCAATGTGCTTAGTCTTTGAGTGAAACACTGGATTCTTAACAATGCAGATGGTGCTTTCATTGTCAATGAAAATCTTGGTATTCATGAAATTGTATCCATAATCTAGCATTTGATTTTGAATCCATAACACCTGTCCACAACAACTAGATGCAGCTACATATTCTGCTTCAGTAGTAGAGTTGGCAACTATAGTTTGCTTCTTACATTGCCATGAGATCAATCTCCTCCCAAGAAATTGACAACCTCCTGTTGTGGATTTCCTGTCTAAACTTGCACCAGCATAGTCACTGTCAGTATAAGCTTCCAAGTCAAATGGTGAGTCCTTAGGATACCAAAGGCCCAATTTAGGTTGACCTTTCAAGTATCTAAAGATTCTTTTCACAGCATGAAGATGTGAAATTTTAGGTTTGACTTAAAATCTTGCACAAGCACATACAACAAACATTATATCAGGCCTTAAAGCTGTTAGGTACATCAATGATCCAATCATTGATCTATATAAGTGAACATCAACATCTTCAGCTTCTGCATCTTTGAGCAATGGCTTTGAAGTTTCCATAGGTGTACTTGCTGTCTTCACAGTTGAAAAACCAAACTTCTTCAAGATTTCATCCACATACTTGTCTTGACTGATGAAAATCCCATCATCTTTCTGAGTCACTTGCAGTCCTAAGAAGAAAGTAAGCTCACCCATAGAACTCATCTGGAACTTCTTGTGCATCAATTTCTCAAACTCAGTGCATAAACCCTTCTTAGTAGATCCAAAAATGATATCATCTACATATACTTGAACTAGTAGAATATCACCTTTGACTCTTTTAATGAACAAAGTCTTATCTATCTGGCCTCTCTGAAATCCATTGTCCAATAAATAAGTAGATAGAGTCTCATACCAAGCTCTAGGAGCTTGATGTAGACCATATAATGCCTTTTCTACCTTATAAACTTTGTTAGGAAACTCTGGATCTTCAAACCCTGGAGGTTGCAGACATAAACTTCCTCTTCAATCTTGTCATATAGAAATGCACTCTTCACATCCATCTGATACACAATAAAGTCTTTGAATGATGCATAGGCTAAGAACATTCTGAAGATTTTTGTTGCGTTTGACTAAGGGAGACTCCTGCCCAATTTTTTAATTGGGTTCGTATTTAGAATCAAATCTCAATGTTGCATTTTGATCAAGTCTCAAGATTTCATTGCTGTTTTTGATCAAATCATAAGATTCTTCATTGCGTTGTTGACTCGATTCTTCATTATTGCGATTTGACAATACTTTACACTGTGTTTTGACTCATATTCTTTATTGCCTTTTGACAAAACTTCACTGCCTTTTGACAAAACTTCACTGCTTTTTGCCTAAGTTTCATTATCAACATTAAGTTAACATTAATTCAACTAAACCAAATCACAATCAAACAACATATCACCTAATCCAACAAACAATCATCACTTTTAACATACAATCACTAATCATTGATCGATCAACAGAATAATCACAAGTAATCACTATGGCTAATCTTTCAGAGGACATCCAATGTGCCGGTTCCGATACCCGACCACCTATGCTTGATAAGACTGACTTTGCGTCATGGCAACAACGTATTCGATTATATTGTCAGGGTAAGGAGAATGGGGTAAACATTTTAAAGTCAATTGATGAAGGACCATTTCAGATGGGGACCACGCGAGTAATTGTTGCTGAAGGAACTGAAGGTTCACTCAATCTGTGGCCTGAATAGCCTCGAGTTTATTCGGATCTGTCACAGGATGAGAAGGATAGATACAATGCAGACATTCGGGCAACAAACATCATACTTCAAGGTTTACCAAAAGATATCTATTCACTTATTAATCATTATACTGATGCATAGGACATATGGGACAATGTGAAGATGCTTTTGGAAGGATCGGAATTAACAAAGCAAGACCGTGAATCACAACTGTATGATGACTTTGAACACTTTCGTCAGAATAAATCGAAACCATCACACTACTATGTCCGGTTTGCCAAGCTCATTAATGACATGCGGAACATCAAGATGACAATGTCAAAAATACAGTTGAACTCAAAGTTTGTAAATAACATGCTGCCTGAATGGGGTAGATTTGTTACAACTGTGAAACTTAACAAAGGCTTGAAGGATTCAAACTTTGATCAACTATATGCTTACTTGAAGCAACATGAGGCACATGCCAACGAGAATAAGATGATGTTGGAACGTCTCACACAACAGACAGTTGATCCTCTTGCCTTGATGTCAAATGTTTCACCTCAACATTATCATTCTCAGTCATCAACAAATCCACCGACCACATATCATCAACCACATTCTGCTGACACCTCACAATCTGATTTGGGACTTTCTCCAACTGACAACCTAATCGAGAACCTAACCAACACACTTGCCTTACTCACCCAGTCATACAAAACCTTCCTTCCTCAAACAAACAATCAACTCAGAACCTCATCAAACCCAAGGAATCAAGCTACAGTACAAGATGGCAGGGTTGTTGTTCAGAATGTTCAGGGTCGACAAAATAGAGGACAGGGTAATAATGCATGGGGTGCAGGTGCAGTTGGTTATGGGGGAGCATAGAACAGAGTAGGAAATGTTAATCCAGGTAAAGCTAGGCAGGTTAAGTGCTTCAACTGCAACGGGGTAGGCCACATAGCAAGGAACTGCACTCAACCCAAGCATCCATAAAACTCTGAATACTTTAAAGACAAGATGTTGCTGATGCAAGCTCAAGAGAATGGGGTAGTCTTGGATGAAGAGCAGTTATTGTTCCTAGTTGGTGGACAAGACAATGCTATTGATGAAGATGTGGATGAGCAACCGGTTCAGGACTTAGCTCTCAGTGTGGATAATGTATTTCAAGCTGATGATTGTGATGCTTATGATTCTGACATTGATGAGGCTCCCACGGCACAAACTATGTTCATGGCAAATCTATCATCCGCAGATCCAGTATGTGATGAAGTCGGTCTGTCTTATGATTCGGACATCTTATCTGAGGTACATGACCATGATCACTTTCAGGATGCTATATGTGAACATCCATGAAGAACACTGGGATGACAAGACGATGTTACAACCAGCTACGGTTGTTGGCTCCATACTGATTATACGAAGTGATAGCAATATGACTCCTTATGAGGCATACGTAAAGGACAACGCAGTGCCATTTGTACAAAAACAATGCATCTACGGTTTCCAAATGATCTTACCTGATGAATAGATACTGATTTTGCTGAGCCTAAAGCCCAATCTATCTTTAAAGTACCAACACATACAGTAGCTGATAATTCATTAAATGTTGAATTTGCAATATACAAGGAACAAGTTGAATTGTATGAAAGACGTGCCAGGTTTGAATTAACAGAAAGAGAACAAAAGATTGATGAGCAATTAAGAATAGTTATATGTGACCGTAACATTAAGGAAGAGAATTTGAAAAAGGAACTTCATTCTGTAAAATTGCAACTTGCCTCTACCATCCAACATAACAAGCTAATGGTAGATGAAGTTACATCTTGAAAAATGATTTAATCAGAAAGAAAATAAATACCTGAATGAATATTATTAGACTAAAAGCGTTAAAAGATAAGGACTAGGATAAATTATTCAAACAAGGCCATTCTATTTCAAACAGTTCACATGATGTGTTTAAAACATATCGTCTTATTATGATGAAGTGAAAAAAGAAGCTAGTAGCTACAAGAACCCCTATGTCTACGATCGTGTAAGGCAAATTCAGCCTGCCCTGTATAGTGGTCATGTAATTGTCACACCCAATCATGCATCGGCCGTAGTACGTGATGGGGAGGAGACCCTAGAACTTACTGAAATTTCTAGGAAGAAAATGCATGAAAAATGAAAGCTAATGAATGTGTGGATAATAATGTCAATAACCACCGCCTAATTACTCAAAGAGATTTTTATAGCGGACCTTTCACACCACAGAAACACTGACCCAGAACAAGTATATGGTCTCAAGATATTGTTAAGATGAAAAGCTGAAGCTCTCAAAGAGCAGACATCCCAGACAATCAAAGCGTTGACTGTGTATCCTCCAAATACACCTGCAACGGCTTGTTCATCAGAGTGCTTCCAACCAAAAAGTCAAGTGAAAAGGTAACATTTTTACACTTCAGACAACTTTTTTCCCGATTTTGAGAAACCTGTAAAAAGAGAATCACAACAACTGGGATCACTAAAAGGGAAAGGGGTTTTGAACAAACCAAGACAGTGTTACCTCACGTAGTCATTCCATTTTTTCAAAACTATTCAAGAAGCATTTTGAGGGCATTCAAGAAAGTCTCTAACAAAAGAAGTAAAGAAATGAGTGATGCCTTTGATGAGTTTGGAAGCTGAACTTGACCAAAGTATTGTTGCTATGAAACATTAGAGATTGAACATAAAAACCTTCTTATTAACATGATAATATAATCTCTGATGTTTGTTCAAAAAAAAAAGAAGTGTTTTATGTTGCATCGAATTCTGAGTCGTTAATGTATCTAGGTTTACTTAAATGCAAAAGGCTCATAATGTTTGTCAAGCCCGTTTGTCTGGAACTTGTGAAGCATAGCTTTCAAATTTACGTTATAATATCCCATAAGGATAATTAAAAACGAACTTTTAAACCCTGTTTTTCCAATCTTGAGTAAAAATCACCTAAACCTATAGTTAAAATATCAAAACCTAAAGATAGTTTTTCAGAATAAACCGTCTTCATCCGTTAATGATACTCCTGATTTTAACTTCGTTTTTGTGATCGGTCAAATGAAAGCATCACGTCAAGTAAAAGACAACACATCCAAAAAGCTAAAAATGCAAATATCTCAACTTAATGGAGACCCTTAGTGAACAAAACCAATACACTTGATTTTAGGGCCGAGACCTTTCAGATCTCACAATTAATCTGAAAAAGGTTAATGGCTTCAAGAACAAAAGAGCTTTTTAGGGTAGAAAATGCAAAGAATTGTTAAGCAGCACTACAAGGAATTGTATGATTCGAATCAAGATTACGCGTGCTAAGCATACAGAATAGACAACTGCCCTTAAAAATGAAAATGAAAGTCTAAAGGTCAACTATAGAATGCTGTCCCACATGTTCACTACAAATCAGGTTTAAACGCACATACTTGCACCAGGAAAGTATGCTATAGCGTTGAACCTATTCCCACCCCCCAATAGGAATAAAAGGGAAGTTCATCTAGTTTTATCTCAGACATCTAAGGAAATTGATACCCTCGCGAAATAGTGGAAGAAGCCAAAGTGGAAGAGAACCTATAGATAGATCAAGCTCGCATTTGCTTAACCGTTACACTAAGCATTCTATGGAACTATTAGAATAATGTTTGCACTTATCCCAAAGGTCTCAATCAACAAGATAAGAAGCATGCAAACACCCCTAGGAAAAAGCAAGTTACCTTTGAGGACCAAATTGCAACATCAAGTAGTACTACACACAAACATGTAGAGCCAATGCACACTCAGAAGTCTAATGTCCCTGTGCCTCCTTCTACAGGAGTAAACAATTGCACTGATGCTAGCGGATCTACTTGACCCCCCCCAAAAGCCCCTAGGAGCCTACTCAAAAACTAAAGGATCCCCGCCAGCTAAAAGTGAAACAGCTTGAAAGAAAATGTAAAGACCACCCTAGGATAATTTAGATCTAGTTTTAAAACCACGAATCGGTTGATCTAGTATTAGCTCTAAGCGTATGTAAATTAATTCGAATTCACATTCTGAGTGCCAAACATGTAAAAAAAAAAAAAGGGCAAATGTTTATTTTCAGCTAATCATGATATGTGTGTGGTTACTTATTTGCACTCTGTGAATGCATCCCTGTCAATGTCAAAAGGAAGTTGCGTCCATGTTAAGCAATTTGGAAACCTAAGCAAGTTACATGAGATGGAACCTAAACATATCAAATAATTTGGAAACTAACTAGCAAAACACAGTAACAATATGTTGTTATCAATGAGACCCACAGAAGAAAATTCACCTAAGTGATCAGTGCCCTTTAACTAGGTTCACTAAACTTACAAGAATGTCAGCCATTGCTTGTGCTAACCAATCGGAACCCAACCAACATTGGGGATCCAATTTTCCAAACTCTCCATCTTCGTCTGTTTTCAAATGCAGGTCGTACAAATCGTCCTTTGGTATTTGGACTCAGGCTGTTCAAAACATATGACGGGGGATCGCTCAAGGCTCATGAATTTCGTGAAAAAGTTTATTGGGACAGTTAGATTCGGTGATAGTGTAATCTCCAGGGTATACTACGTGGAAGGACTGGGGCATAATTTGTTTTCTGTCGGTCAATTTTGTGATTCAGATTTAGAAGTTGCTTTCAGAAAGCATTCTTGTTATGTTCGTGATACGGATGGTGTTGAATTACTTAAAGGGTCCCGTGGTTCTAATTTATACACTATCTCTGTTGAAGACATGATGAAGTCCTCCCCAATTTGCTTGCTATCCAAAGCCCTCCAGAACAAATCATGGTTAGGCACGCGTTTAAACCACTTGAACTTCGGTACCATCAATGATCTTGCAAGAAAAGACCTTGTTAGAGGCTTAGCTAGATTGAAGTTTGAAAATGATCATCTTTGTTCTGCATGTCAATTAGGAAAGAGCAAAAAGCATACCCACAAACCCAAAACTGAAAACACCAATTTGGAAGTTCTAAACACCCTTCATATAGATTTATGTGGACCGATGCGTGTGCAAACTATTAATGAGAAGAAATACATCTTGGTAATCGTCATATTTACTCCCCGGTTTACTGTGATTCAAGTTTTGAGATCAAAGGATGAAACACCAATGGTTGTCATCAAGTTTTTGAAGCAAATACAGGCCGGTCTCAACAAAAATATTAGATTCATCCGCACCGACAATGGAACTAAATTTGTCAATAAGACTCTGTATGATTATTATGAAAGTGTTGGAATCTTTCACCAAAAGATAGTGCTAAGGACTCCACAGCAGAATGGCATTGTCGAAAGACAAAACCAAACTCTTGTCGAGGCAGCTCGGACAATGCTAATCTTTTCAAAGGCACTGATGTTTCTTTGGGCTGAAGCTGTGGCACCTGCCTGTTACACCAAAAATCGTTCCCTTATTCACACATGTCACGAAAAAACCCCATATGAGCTAGTACACAATAAGAAGCCTGATCTTACATTTTTCTGGGTCTTTGGTGCTCTTTGTTACCCTACAAATAACAGCGAGAATCTTGGAAAACTACAACCAAGGGCTGATATTAGAATTTTCATTGGATATGCACCGAGCAGAAAAGGTTACAGAATCTACAACAAACGAACCCAACAAATCATGGAAACTATTTACGTTCAATTCGATGAGCTGACTGAGCAAATGGCTCATGTACAATCCAGTCCAGGACCCGCTCCTAACCTGTTGACGCCTGGACCTATAAGTTCAGGGCTCGTACCCAATCCTGCTCCTGCTATACCATATGTACCTCCCACAAATAAAGAATTGGAGATGTTATTCCAACCCATGTTTGATGAATATTTTAATCCACCGGGTATCCGTCAGGATCCTATTCCTAATGTAGCACAAGACCCGGTCATACCTACAGGTCCATCCGTGTCTATTGCTATTGATCTCGACGCACCATCGGGAAGTCATACATCATCACCACTGGATCATCATTCCTCTTCGGTACATCATGGTGTAGCAGGTGAGCAATATGCAGAAGTTAATCCGTTTGCTGCAGCTGATCCCGAACCATTTGTTAATGTGTTCGCCCCAGACTATAACTCTGAAGCTTCATCATCTGGGGAAATCACCATACCTGAATCCAACCAATCCACTCTACCTCATGAACATATCCGGAAATGGACCGATTCCCATCCTCTTGATAACATTATTGGGAATCCCTCTCGACCGGTATCCACTCGGAAACAGCTTGCTACGGATGCTTTGTGGTGTTTCTACAATTCCGTATTGTCCAAAGTCGAACCAAAAAACTTCACATCTGCAGTTACTGAAGACTGTTGGTTTCAAGCCATGCAAGAAGAAATTCATGAATTTGATCGACTGGACGTATGGGAATTAGTACCACCTCCAGACAGTGCCATGATTATTGCTCTCAAGTGGATTTATAAGGTGAAACTTGACGAGTATGGTGATGTGTTGAAGAACAAGGCACGTCTTGTAGCAAAAGGATTTCGTCAAGAAGAAGGTCTAGATTTTGAAGAATCCTTCACCCCGGTTGCTCGTCTTGAAGCAATCAGGATATTCATTGCCAATGCCGCCAGCAAAAACATGACAGTTTATCAAATGGACGTGAAAACTGCATTCTTAAATGGCGAGCTCAAAGAAGAAGTCTATGTTCACCAACCGGAAGGCTTTGCTGACCCAGAACGTCCACATCATGTCTATCGTCTGAAGAAAGTACTTTACGGGTTAAAATAGGCTCCTCGGGCATGGTATGACACTTTGTTAAAGTTTCTTCTGGCACAAGGATTCTCCAAGGGTGTCGTCGATCCAACCTTGTTCATTCGGAAAACAGGCAAACACACTCTTCATGTTCAAATATATGTTGATGATATCATATTTGCCTCGACCGACCCCAAAGATTGTGACCGTTTTTCTAATGAAATGAGTTCTAAATTTCAAATGTCGATGATGGGTCAAATATCATTTTTCTTAGGCTTACAAATTTCTCAAAATCCTAGAGGCATTTTCATTAATCAATCTAAATATGCAAATGAGATTTTAAAGAAATTTGATCTTCATAAAAGTGACCCTGTTGACACTCCTATGGTGGAGCGAACAAAACTGGATGAGACCTCTCAAGAACCCCTTTGACCAGACAAATAGCGGCAGCATGATTGAGGTCCCTGATGTATCTCACACTAGTAGACCGTGACCTAGTATTTGAATGTGTGCTGTGTGCAGATATCAATCAAAGCCCACTAAAAAGCACCTTGAGTCAGAAAACGGGTCTTTCGATCTCCAGGAACTCAATATGGGTCTTTTGAAACCTGAAAGACACCGCCATGGCACTAACAGCATACGCAGACGCAGATCATGCAGGTTGTCAGGACACTCGCAGAAGTACATCTGGCAGTGCTCAGTTCCTTGGTGATAAGTTAGTCAGCTGGTCATTAAAGAACCAAACTAGCACGTCTATCTCGTTTACAGAGGCTGAATACATCGTGATGTCTGGTTGTTGTGCCCAAATCCTATGGAGGAGTCCAATTATCAGATTATGGGCTTTGCGTACAAATCGCATCCTCTGTATTGTGGACAACAAGAGTGCCATAGCTCTTTGCTGCAACAACGTTCAGCACTCCAGGTCTAAACACCTCGACATCTGACATCATTTCATCAGAGAACAAGTGGAAAAAGGAGTGGTTGAGTTGTACTTCGTAAGGACAGAGTATCAGCTGGCGGATATATTCACTAAGGCGCTGCCGAGAGAACGATTCGAATTCATTCTCCCAAGGCTTGGCATGAAGTGTATGAAGCCAGAGACACTCAAAAGTCTTCAGGACGATCAGGATGTGTAACGGATTGGCTTCAAGTATCCTATGTAAATATGTACATACTTAAACCCAAAAAGAAAAATACAAAATAGAATACCATCATAAATATATAAATAAATTAGAAATAAAAATACCAAAAATATTTTTTTCAGACATGTCTTCCGCTTATCGATAACATTTACGTGTCCTAGAAATGTCATTCAATAATGACATGGTGACTTTAATGAAGCTCGAACGAAGTTTAAACTTCAAAACATGTCTTAATGGCATGCAGTTATTTCAGACTGCAACCGCCTTCAAAATGAGGAAACAATGTCGGCCAAAAAAGACGGCTATTCCTAACAACGGGTATTATGTCTCCCGTGCATGGATTACTTTATATCCCTTGCAACCTCGATCTAATGTACGCTTCAGAGCATTTATATCTTGATTAAGAAGAGAAGTCATCTTTTATCCATAAAATTTTCGTCTATGAATCTTCGAAATCATAATTGGATTTCACTGGTGGCTTAATGTTTGTTTTTTTTATAAATCAATCGACTTGGGTTTTTCATAAATTTGACAACTCACATCCAACGACTCCGGCTCTTTAACTAGAACACGGTCATTGATTGAGAGGGAAGAGTGGTTTTTCAATTCCTGACATCTAACAGGCATTTCAACCTAAAAAGGTGAGGTAACTAAACGGGGTTATGGATTAATGGTAGTTAAACTAGAGTTGACTCAAAATGGTTCAGATATGTCCAATTGAATGTTCCGAATAGGACTTTATTTGCTATGTGCTAACTGTATCCTAGGCTTAATAAATGTGAAGGACCAATTGTGTCATTTCCCCAAAGTTAATCAATCCATTAGTTGCTATGTGTCCCTAAATGTTAAAGAAATATGAAAAGTAAGGGACCATTTGTGTAATTTACATTACATAATTAGAAATAAGAAGGAGAGGGACCAAGTATGTCAAAATATGAAAGATATAACCTAGGTGTAAATAGTAGTGTTGCAATTTGACTTGGTCAAAATCTACAAATCTAGTCAACCTGTTTCAACTATTCTCTTTCAAGCTCTCATTGCGTTTTGATTAAGCTGTAAATTCAAGTGTGACCTTCATGTGATAACCTCATCAAGTAACTGGTAGGTTTGGTTTGTGTATATTAATCAGCGTGTGTGCTGCATCGAGCGTCAACTCTACTCACATCTCTAATCTGTTAAAGGGCAGGATGTTATAATGTCTGAATTGATTCCCCGCCTCCTCCATTATGTTCTTAATGAATTTCGAGTAGTGGTTGCCCGTTCAGGATCTCGAATTGATACCGTTAATAAGAAGGTTCTTGTTTGCATTTCTTTGCAGTTGATAATTAATGCTTGACTGCGATTTTGAGTTTACGTTCTTGTTTCTGTTTTTAGGGTTTAGGGCTAAATTCATGTTGCGATTTTTGTGGCTAAATTACATTTGCGTTTGGAATAGTTTTTCTTATATGCTTTTTCGAGGTTAAATACATGGTTGCGTTTTATAAATATTTCTTGATAGCGTTTGATATGAAAGTGTTATGGTTGCTTTTTTCAGCATTAGAAATTCATGTTGCGTTTTGGACACTTACTCTATATTGCGTTTTATTATAATACAAAACAGGTTCCCAAACGCAACTCGTTGCGTTGTTGATTTTAGAAGAAATTTTTATATTAAAATATTGAACCCCTTATTTCAAAATTTTCTAAAATGATTGCGTTTTGACTTGTTTTGAATATTATAATCATTGCGTGTTGATGGTTGCGTTTTGATGATAGCTGCGTTTTGAGTGTTGCGTTTTGACTTAGTTGAGTTTTGATTTTTTGACTTAGCTGCGTTTTGAGATTTTTTGACTTAGTTTGCTTTTGATTAGACGCGTTTTGATTATAACTGCGTTTTACCCATTGTGTTTTTGATAGTGACTGCTTTTAGACTCTTGCTGTTTTGGAGCATGTATTATCAAATATCATTGCGTTTTGGTCCTTGAAGTTTTGAAATAGTTATTAGATTAGAGTGTCTTATCCATAGCCTGTATCCTAACATGTTTGTTAATTGCCATTGAAACTTGTGGTTAATTCTGTTATCTTGTCCTCTCGTTATAGAAAGTTAACATCCGTTAACGTCAAGAGTTGACCAATCTCACTGATTAACACTATAACATGATCTAAGAGTACTTTATCTTGGATCTTGTGCATAAGTGCTTGACTTCCGAGCATCTGCTCTCATTTAACAATTCCTTTCTGCATGGTCGCTTTTCTATGAATGTCACTGTGCGGATACAATTGCTAACGCTGAACATGCACCCACAATGGCACCACCCGTCCGTACAGATGAACAGATCTTACCACGCATTCGCTGGGTGCCAATTGGGAAAAGCAACTGCTATCTGAATGAAGAAAAATCTCAACCCAGCCTAATTTTCAAGATTGCTGTGGACATTCTCAAGCAAACAAATTTCTTTAGATCTTTTATAGCGTCATCAACAATACCAGCTATCTATATTCAACATTTTAATTTCTGGGATACAATTGTTTTGACAGTAAAGCTTTGGAGTTATAATTGTCAACTGACGAGCAATTTATCTCACTCAAGACACAAAATAAAGTCTCAGAGACGCTCTTCGGATCACGCCATCGATAAATAACGGGCTTTTTCTCCACCTCCGACCATGATACGCCTTATCAAGTTTGTCAATGAGTTGGGTTATCCAAGAGAAGTCATAAACTTGTCAAATGTCACCACTAACGACATGTTCCAACCTTGGAGGGCACTCGCAACAATCATCAATCTGTGCCTTACGGGAAAGACATCGGGATTTGAAAGACCAATGAGCCCCCAGTGCTATAGACCTCTGGGTGTCTTGTTAAAAATCGAGCTCACATTGATTATGCAGATAGATGTGGGAAGAATTTTACTCAGTCTATCCACAATTCACAGAAGACAGAGGAATCTGGCACAGCAATGCTCAAGGAAAGAAAAAGTGCGACCATCATTCCTGATCCCAAGCATTCGGTTCCACTAATTTGATAATATTTCACTTGCAACGCTACACAACATTCACCCAAGACCTGAAGTCCCCACTCCATCCTTCCAATACTGAGGAACCGTACTAGGTTAACTCAAGTTAAGCGCTAAGGGGACAAACGGGAAGTCCATACGGATAATATACCAGAAGGAACTCAACAATGACGTCATTCGAGGAGCTGAATAGTATATGACGCTTAACTGACTAAAGTTGCAAAGCATCAACGATACCTATCGCGGGGAATAATTAAGTAATCCTGGATTCACCAGCACCTAAGCCAGCAAGCAACTAAACAAACCCAAACCAAACCAACCAAGCATCAAAGCCTACCAAACCAAAGCTGCATCCAAGAGCCTAAACCAGCACCGGCCAAACTCATCAGAGAAGCGCAAGCCGGTGTCAAGTCCCAGATGCCCCACCACTTGCCAACGAGCTAAGGCAGGGAAAGTGTAAAAGAAGAGAACTGCAAAAAGTCTAAGCATTGTTGGATAGTTTATTGATGAATGGTTCCGCTGCTAAACCCGACTGAAGACACGGAGGGGAAGAGATTCTGGAAAAGGTTTAGCAAGATGAGTTAACAGATGCATACCACTCAAAGGGGTCCTTCCCACTTGTAGGTATTCTGGGAAACTGCACAAGGGAAATTTTCAACCACTACCAGAGGTGCCAAGGAAAAGGGGAAAGAGAAAGTAGGTGAGTAACAAGCGGCCCAAGTATCTCCTCAGACCTCAGACTCGAAGAGTCCCGGCTGAAACACATACTTATTTCAGAGACTTTCTCACGTTCCAACTGTAACAGCACGTCGTTAAGAAATTCCACTGTCCTTATATGCTGAGCTTGGATAATATGGCGGTGATAACGGAGTCTGATAAGAAATGCCTTCAGTTGTTAGAAGTGAGGCACAAGACGAATTCCAGGCTGACCAAGACCTTGGTACACTAGATGAAGGTCAAGCTGGACCAAACCCTGATGATGTTGCTGAATCCGTAACTGTATACAAACACCTAGTGTTCACGCTGGAAACCAAACCTTTAAACACTTGGATGTTGAGATCATGATCCCTCCAGATCAACCACAACCTGAGAATATGGATGATGGGTTCGACACCGCGCGTACCCTGAAGTACATGATAATCTGTAAGCTAACGGTTGATGAACAGGTGGATACCAGAAAACTTGTCAGCTCTCGGGGACATTGTCTTCTCTACAACATCTCGACAATGACTTTAGCTTTGTTGATCAATTCTGAATGACAAACCGTCTGAGCTGACAATAGAGAAGAAGACAACGGCAGAACACCATAGCTGAATCAATGAGTCTGTCATTCTATTCACAAGACCCACTGTCATCCCTCCTATGACGTCACCAATAATCAGGTCCCGTGCCTAGACCCGATTCGCCCAAAGTTCATTGGCCATTGCCATCCCACCACAACCACCAACTGCAACAACAACAGCAACTCTTCCATTACCACCTCAACCACAGCAACCAACATCACTTAAGATAATGTTCTTAGCAGCTGGAGACAACGTCACAACGAAGACCAAGACGGCGTCACTGGATCTCACGACAACATCAGAGTACACGACCCAACCCATTATCTAGAATATTCTCTCTTATGATGGCGTCACGACTAAAACGTGACGCCGTCACAACGATTTTCCTATATATACAAACTCGAATTTAGGATTTTAAGTGTGTAACTTTAGAATAAAAAGAGGGTACGAACCCTAGTTCATTTAACAGTTGTTAGGGACGATTTTTGGGCCTAAAAATACTATTGTAATTCCTCCAACTCATGTTTTAATCAAGTACGGTTTATTTAATCATTCAATATGTCTATGTGTTGTTTAATTCATCTATTTTCTTGCTTTATTAACATGCTTGGCTAAACCTCCTATTGTGTTTATTTATGATTGTATGAAACCTAGAATGTAGATCTTAGTGGTGTTGCTTCTTGTGATGGGTGTGCATGTTAGGATCTAGAAAACCAGCTTTTGTCTGTATCGTTGTTGATATGTCTAGGGAAACATAATTATGTAGAAAGGATACCATCGGGTAACATTCTTCATACTACCTTTCCCCTTAATATGGTTGATCTACTTTTAATATATAGTTCACATGCACTTAGTGTACTCCTAGGGGCCTTGTAACAGTCTTCATACTACCTTAATTGTGCATTGCTCTAGCGGAATACTAAGTAGACCGCAGGTTCGTGTAATTCATTCATGACTTAGGCAATGATTACACAGATCATCACAAGTGTGACAAGGCAACAACACTAGGAGAAGCAATCTAAGGAGTAATACATGATTAAATAAACACAGTCTTTTATCTTATTGTTATCACCATTAGTTTAGATTGTTATTTAGTTTAAATAGCTAAAACCAATCCACCTCTCAAATATATGATTTACTTGCTTTCCATAAAACATAAAAATACAAAAATAATCTCCTCTCAAGCCCTATAATTCTGTTAGACTGTGATGAAGCCTTCCCAACCTATTCCCCGAGTGAACGATAACAACCCCCGAGTCTTGCCTATACTACTACTACAACAATTAGGTGCTGTGCCTAGGGAGTTGTAAAACTTCGTGTATAAGTCCTACGACGACCGCATCAAATTATCTCTAAAATTTTTCCTTCTCTTTTTTTTTGCAATTTTTCTAATTTTTTTTGCTAACATTATACCACGAAACTCGGTGTAGTTTCACCATCTTCACGATCATATAATTCCAGATAATTCCTTCGATAATTCCTCGTTCTTCGGACGTACCATGTAATTGCGTGGTGTAAAAAGTACATGAGTTTTCGACAATAATATACATTCCATTTGCGATGTGCAAATTTTTTCCAACCGTACCAAAATAGACACAAGACTTGGGAAATACAAATTTAACTTTAAGCAACTAGCAACTATAAAATAAACTTAATCTAATAGGGTAGGCTAAGGTGTAATGAAACAAATAATTGGTGAATTCCTAAAGGATTGGCCTTCTACGAAAAATAATTAAAGGGGTTGTTCTAGGGGTATATTACTCTTAAGATAAAGAGTAAACAAAGGGTTTATATGGGGGTTAACTAACCAGTGTAGTTAGTTAATAAGCAACATGTAAAGGCAATTTGGGTGTAATCCTAAAAATTTACCAATTTAAACAAGTTACTCCATCTAAATCATAGTACTCATTATGCTGGTCTCGAATAAGATATACCCATACGCCAAGTTTTAAAGTCTACAACATCACGGCACACTCATATTTTTGTGGAATTTGGGCGGTAAAACCATTTAGAAATGGATTAGGTTAATCCTAACAATATATAACAAGGGTTATTGTGTGCGGTTATGTATCAAGTAAATTTCCCAAAGTATGCTTGAATTATTTTATTTATTTAAGCTTTTTAGTTTGAAAATTTAGGACAAAGTAAAATTTCTAATTCCATCCCCCACTTCAATTTATACGTCTCGTTGTATATATAAAAACTTTTAAATTCGAGAATTAAAAGATTTAGATTAAGAAATCCTTATGATATTTGCTTGGTAGATTCTCCATGTTGAGTTATTAAGCAAGATTGTGCTGAACAGCCTCCTTGAAGTTTCAAGACTCCAACACTTCAAATCTTCTAGATTTGTAAATTCTCCACCAATATTCGTCGATATACTTTGCTTCCAAGGTCCTGTATAAAATATAGGAAAAACGTGTATTCCTATCTTGGTACCTACGGTTAATTTAAACTAAACAAAACAAACTTAATACGGGTCAGTTTTGGTGAATATGCCGAATCATGTGCATGAATACGCCGTATTGCCAGAACTGACAATAATGTTTTTAAAGTGCATAAAAAGTAAAGACTGATAACGTCTAGAAAATCAATACGCCGTATGGTATGGAGCGGATACGCCGTATTGGTGTCTGGGAAGACACAGACTCGATAAAATTAAATAACATTCCGGTGTCTGGGAAGACAGACTCGATAAAATTAAATAACATTCCGGGTTGTCTCCCTGGAAGCACTTTTGTTTACAGCGAAGTCTTTAAGTTAGACTTTTCTTATATCTACTCGTTGTGCGCGTAATTATCCATTCTTTCGTCCATCATTTCTGAAAGATTTCTTGGTAAGCTCAGCACGCCTCTTCACTTTGTGAATTGTAAAATCATCGTATTCATCTTTTTTTTTGGCAAAGTATCTTATTTATCATTGAACCAAATATTGGATTATCTTTGTATCTTTTTATTTGGCTATCGGCAACTCTGGATTTGTACCACATCATTATGTCCTTTTTCATAAGTTTCGTTTTCATATTCCCATTCATCATAATTGTGGTAGTAAATCTTATGGCTCTTCCATGTTTTCCAAGAATCATTGCTTGATTCATCATCACTGATCAAACCTTCCATGATAGCTTTATTCCTTAAAGCTTCATTTTTTAGTTCGCTATCTTCTAAAGCCTCGTACCATTCAAG
This sequence comes from Tanacetum coccineum, assembly GCA_026074375.1. NCBI lineage: Eukaryota > Viridiplantae > Streptophyta > Magnoliopsida > Asterales > Asteraceae > Tanacetum > Tanacetum coccineum. Next base: position 26,788 of record BQNB010056841.1, read on the forward strand.
GTCTTGGTAATGGAGCAAGTTTCCAATATGGTAAACACAGGCAAATTTTCTCCTTTACAATAACCATCCTCTCTCTAACTACAGGTTGGCCATTCTGAATATCTAGTTTTATAGTTGAAAGGCTTGCAAGTATGTTTGACTGGTTTCAGTTCCTTCCATATTCCATTATCAAGCCATGGCTTGTCATATACCCATGGTACATTCTCGTTCCATTCGTAGATCCAATCGTCTTTGTAATCTTCTTAGGTTTTAAACCCCAATATATCCTTTGTAAGTTAGTCCAGATCTACTTTGAGAAGGTAATTAAATTCATTTAATCCCAAACAGAGAGGCGTCTCGTAGTAAAAAACATCAGTTTTGATCTTAAAATTTTTGGCGGTTTCTTCCGTATTACTCCAGTATTCTTCAAGATCATAAGATTCATCGTCAGATACCTCAATTTCCAGTAATCTCACAAAGCTCCTTTGGTGAATATATCCATCGTTTTATAGTTTGCGAACTTTGTAGCCAACCAGCCTTCGAATCTTAGATTGGATGGGTCCTATTTAATTACGGGAGTGTTATTTCCCTCGATGCGAGAAGGCGGGTAGTATTTCCCAAAAAATTTAGCGGTTAAGTCGACCCAACAAGTGATTGATTCTTTGGTTCTATCAAACCATCTTCATGCACCTCCAGCCAATGAGATTGGGAAAACAACAACTCTCAGTTTATCATGATCTACATTGGGTAATTTGATTGGGTCAATAATCTTTAGGTAGTATTCAATATGCTCAACTGCGCCCTTCCCGTTTGTTCCACTAAAAGCATTATTGTGCAGATCATCTAAGAATTTTCCTTTTAGCTCATAAGCATTTTTCCCGTTAACTGTAATACTTGTAATCCCGAAATAGTAATCTGCTTTGTCATTAGGCGCAAATGTTTCCATACTTGACTTCTTTCCCTTGTTTGCCATTACTTTCTTCAATGACTTTGCTCTGGATAAGTAATTCTTGTAACAAAAGGTAAAAAATTTTCAGGCAAAGATTTGATTCTGAAGAAGAAAGATAGAAAAAATTTTAGCACGGAAATCAAATACAAAAACTAAGATTCTGATTCTGTTACAGATGATCGATGCATCGTATTCAATAGAAGTGAATACGCCGTATTAATCATTTGAATAAATACGCTATATTGGACAGAAAGATGGATACGGCGTATCTAATGGAAGTGGATACGCCATATCGAGTTATCGACCAGAACAATGTATTTAGGAAAATAATTAAATTAAATACACAAATATACAAACAAATAATTAAACTAACAAATATACAAGATATACATAATATTCATTAATCTAATTAACACTACTCCTAAGGGTTAGATCTAATCTAATAACCAAAACATAAAAAAATCAAAATTAAATTTCACTCCCCGGTAGCGGCGCCAAAAACTTGATGTGTCGTTGTGTGGTGTATATTTTTATGATTCAAGTTTTAAATTTATATTTTGCCGACTTAACCAAAAGACTCGGTCACCCCCGTGTATTGTTTAGTATAGCAAAGCTCGTAGTTGGAAAGTAAGCGTATGACTTTCGGTATTGGGCCAGGTCTTTTACCCAAGTGTTAAGCCCATACCCAAGCCAATAGAGCTCACAAACACATGTATATAAACCCCTTTCCAGCCATGGGAAGGGGTTGGTTGTTCATTTTATGATAATACTTTATCTTGCATTTTCTCTCTCTAGAAATATCACTTTCTCTCTCTAAGATTAAGTAGCCAACCCATCATCTCTTGCCTGTGTTATGATATCCAATATACTTCATGTATTACTAACATGAATATCCGAGTTAACATTTTATTTTACGAATAAAGTTAACCCATGATACCGGTGTCTAGTAATAAACAAAACGAACATTTTAAATGAACGTTACCAAATATTTATGAAATATGGCCAAGTAAATACTTATTTTCAAATAAAATATTATTTGGAACGCAACGGTGAAATTTTGGTGTCTTGATTCAAACATTAGCTAGCCTAAACGAGACCCGAACCAATATCCAACGAAATTTACACTTTAGGTCCCTATGGTAAGATTTACAACCTTAACCTAGAACTATATCTAACTTGCCACATTTTTTTAAGTTTCATATATATATATATATAAGTTGACATTTAGGGTTCCTCATTTTTATTTAACCTAAACCCACACACACCACTAAAGTATTCTGACACCTCCTTGGCGTTTTTCGGCCATCGGAAAAAAATTTCGGCGAAGGCGTCACGCCTCCCTCCTCCTCCAGCCGTTGATGCACACGCACCACATCACCACTTTCATCTCCCTCTTCACCAACCGACCTCATCACCTACCTCACCATCTCCAACACCGCTGCCATCACGGCAGTCGCCGACATGCAGCCCGCCGCCGACGAGCCATCATCATCCCCATCGCCACCGTTACACACCCTTACCAACATCTCTCTCTCTCTCTTCGTCACCACAACCCCGTCGCAATCGTCCCCATCACGCCTTGCATCCACACCTACTGCCATCGTGACCATGGCACAGCCACCGCATGCCACCACCACCACCTTCAACCCTCTTTTCTGATTTGGATGATTACATATTTTCTTGAAAAATTAATAACTAATTAAGGGTGGTTTTATTAGGATTTATTTATGTTTTTGGGTGTTTGATTGTTACCGAACACACCACCGTATGTGGTGTTCGGTTTGTGTTGGGATTCTTAATTTGATGAGACAAAGTAAATAAAAGAATAAAACAAAAGGACTTAAATGCAAAGCTGGAATTCTTCAAAAGATGGAAGATTTTGAAGATACTAGAAGATCTCCTTATTCAGATAGAAGATTCAGAAGATAAACTTAAATGTTTAAAAGATTTATCTTTATACTTATCCTTTGTAAACCTAGATATCTCTACTATATAAAGAGACATCAGGCGTGTACTTTTCTGTGTGTGTCAAGATGTAAACACCAGAAACGTGTGTGTGTGTGTGTGTGTGTCTAGGCGTAAGTCTTCTAATGTAGACGCCTAGTTTGTTGTGTAGCCCCAAGGTCAATGTGTCATTGATCCTGTTACTAGTTAGAGTAATCGTTCTAGAATTGATCATCTAGAATTAGGGCGAATAGTGAATAATATGAATGAAAAACCTTGTTGAAATAACTTTGTTCATTATGCTATTTCCGCTATGCATTATTCTATGTTCAATGTTATTTATCCAAGATAAAGATCTAAAGAATATGAGCTTACAACGATTCTTTAGACTTCACAGTTTGGCTTGGTATCACCACAGCCGCACCCTTGTGGTGTCGGGCTTGTGGTTATTTCGTTCCTTGCTCTTTTCTTTGTTACCCGACCGACATGCACACCCAATAAGGGGTGTTTGTTTTACATCCAAATGCACCACTAAAAGTGGTGTTCGGTTTGGTTAGCCGCCACCACAGCCACACCCTCTAGGTGTAGGGCTTGTGGTTATTGTGTTCTTTTCTTTTAAATTCGTCCTACTTTCTTTTTGATACTCGGTTCAAAAATACACCCGTAAAAGGGGTGTTTGTTCCTGCGTTTATCACCAAAAAGGGGTGTTTGATTCTGCATTTTAATCACCCAAAAGGGGTGTTTGTTTCTGCAATTATGGCCTAAGGGTGCGTTTGGGTTAACAAAAGCCCCTTTAGGGTGCGTTTGGGTTAACAACAGCCCCTTTAGGGTGCGTTTGGGTTAACAACGGTCTGTTAAGGGTGTGTTTGGGTTAACAGCAGCAGTTAAGGGTGCGTTTGGGACAACAACCCCAATTAAGGGTGTGCTTGGTTTTACTTATTTTTTTGTTTGTTTGATCTCGTATGTATATATATTTATAACACGCGGGTGTTTTCAATGTTGATTGATTAAGAGGAAAAACATTGAAATTTATAAATATGAGAAACGTCATATAAACGAAAAAGTCATGCCGAAATTTCTAAAAATTTATATACTTAGTAAATTTTCACTTAAATTTCTATTATATTAAAAACCCGATAAATGGACAAAGTTATATAGTTTTAAGACTATTAAATTATAATTATACAATAACCCGGTGAATAATAAAAACTATACTTTTACAAACGAGGTAACTATTTTAACTAAAACCGTCAAGAAAACGAAATACTAAATTATATAATATTGTTTTAAAATTCCCGACTAAAAGACAAAATATTAACTTTTGTAAAACTTTAAAAATGTCATTATTCTAATAAGGGACTTTATAAACGTGTGTTACTTTTCTACAATAACTCCTTATTAATTTAGTTGGTGATTTCCGAACACGTGTCGAATTATGTTGTTTTAAATTATTTTTCTCACGTCGCTTATATAATAATTTCCTTATATAAAATACACGTCGCGCATTATATACTTGTCTTATTCTTCATATGTAACATATTAACGTGTTCCTCGACTTCTTTTATTTACATATTCATGTATAATACCCGTCATGTATATATATTTTCTCGTTCCCCATATGTAATATATACGGAATATATTACATACTTGCTTTTACCTTTCGATTTGTTTTATTTAACCAACCACCAAACTATTACAACTTGAAATCTAAATCTTTTATCAACGTGTCATGTTGATGTAATCATCCATCAGAAAACCCAAATACATCATTCTAAACTAGTAGGTCATAGCCGTTAAGATAAACTGCAACTTCTTGATCGAGCCGTTCCGGTTTTTATTATGTTTTGCCTATTATTTGCATTTCTACCAGTTGTTTTGCATCCTCAAGGTGAGTTCATAGCCTTGTATTTAAATCTTTTTATGTTAAAAAAAACCCGCAAGGGAAATACATGCTTGTTTTAGAAAATCGAACACAAGTGATTTTATTATGTGAACGTTGCTATGAGTGGTATGTTGTGGCCCTTCCTTCATGGACCGTTAATTGACGATAACTGGTAAACACTGATGGAATAATAATATATCTATTTTGGCCTAACAACCTGTCTGGCGTGTGTTCCTTGCGAGGGCATACGAAGACATATTGTATTTAGTATTGGGAGTGTGTAACACTATCACTCCAGGTTGGGCACATGGTTGAGGTTCGGTTCGTGGCTCTAGCAATGTTGTGATTGTTCTATGAACTAAATGTTTTGCTATGATTATGTTCAAACTGATTGTTTATAAACTCTATGGATTCACTCAATATTTTGTTGACGTTTAGCATGTTTATCTTAGGTATATGCTTTCTAGCTTGGATGGGATGGAATGCGGATATCGAAGGACGTGGACTTGGTGAACTTTGTACATACGATAAAATGTTTTTAAAGAAACTTAGTCATGTTGCGACTTATTTGGAAATGAGTTTTCTAAAAGTATTTGGGACCTTGTAACTCTGATCCTTTTAATAAAATCGAATGAAATCTTTATTAGTAAACGTTTCTCTTAAAGTTGTTTACCATGACTCATGAGCTTGTATTATGAAGTAGCACCCCAATGTTGTATTTCGATGCATTGTAAATTTAGGGGTGTTATACGTTTTATCGAACGATAACAAAAATAAAATGATTACAAGAGTAAGGAAATTACACGGTGTCTTCTATCGAATCATGATCGATGCTTGACCTTTGTTGCTCTTCTTTTCTTGAGAAAATCATCTTTTATGAGTAAAGTATAAAGAATATGATATTGCACACCAAAAACTCATTTTTGAGTCTTCTATTTATAACCTCTAAAAAATGATGGATACACGGTATTGGGTTGGGCCAATACGGCATATTGGGGTGTATCCCTTGGAGTGCGTGCAAAGTTTATAATCAAAATGATATACATTCTCAAAATACAAATATCTTCGTATCTCTGCATAGTTATCTTTATAGATACGACGTATGGCAGAAGGTTGATACGCCGTATTAGGAATCGTTAATACACGTTTTCTTGTGAATACGTGGCGCTGATACTCCGTATCTCTTTTCCTAGATACGGTGTATTTGTCAGAATAGAGAAATCTTTAAATGTCTTCGTTTTAGCTCCAAAATATGCGCCTTTTAGCATGTCTTCACAAATCACTCCTCAATTACTACAAATAACACTTTTAAACAATTAAGTACACATTCTTGCAATAATCATACAAAAGTGGTTAACTTATTCGGGATAAATAATGGTCGTCGAATTCGTCAAACGATATTTTAAAGTCGATTTCATCGTTAAGAGAACTTACCGTAGGCTCACACGAGAGTGATGTTTCAGATGTTAATGTGTCGTTAAACACTATAGCTGGGAATTCATTTCCAACAGATCCGAGGTCGTTGGTATGTGCTTAATTACACATACCTTTTTCCATTAAAAACGGACTTAAATGACCAAAAACAGACAAAAAACTGCCAAATATATGTTTGTTTTGCATTTGTATTGTGCAAGAAACGGATATCACACAAAAGGACGAAAAACAAAACCAAAAACGACAAAACTGAGCACGGAATGGAAAGGTGTGAAAAGACGAAGCCAAATCAAAGCCAAAAAGTCAACCAAGTCAACAAGTCAATAGAAAAGTCAAACAGTCAAAGTCAAGTCAACTCCGAGAAGCTAAATCAGAAAAAGTATAACTTGAGGGATTGAAATTGCCAAATCCTAAAGTTATATTACAAAGTAGAAAAAGACATGGGCTGAAATTGCTAATTATTGAAAATACAACTATAGGGGCTAAAATTGCCAAACCCCTAAAGCTGTATTACACAAGGACTGACTTTGCAATTCCATTATATAACATGAGGGATTAATCTCGCCAAACCCTCCAACTCATTTAACCACAAGGACTAATAATGCAACTACTCTTATAATAGTGAGGGGCTTGTTTTGCCAAATCACCAAAAACTTTACCTGTAACCCCCTATAACCTACTTTCCCGCCAAAAGCTCTAAACCCCATTACCACTCACGGGTTTCCTCCCATCTCTAATACCCTGCAACCCCTTCAAAATCATGGGTAAACCATTTCCCCCCACTCCACTAAACCCCTCAGCCATGTTATAATTACCAAGTTGGCAATCCCACACTCCCCAAGCACTTTTCGATGGCTAAGATGATTGACAAAGAAGCACAAGCAAATTCAAGGGCCAAGATTGAGCTATGATTCATCTCACACAACTAGCACACTTGGTTTATGTCTCTACAAAGAAACACAGAAAGAAGAAGAGAAGAAAAAGACAAAAAGTCAAAGAAAAAGAAGACCTAGTTTTTTAGTATAAATAGATGTCAATTGTAAGCCTTAGGAAGATCATCTTTCTTTTCAGCTTATTTTTAAGTAATTTTTAGCTTAATTTTCCAAGTGTTGTAACCTATTTTCAGTTTAATGAAAGTTTGAAGAAATTTAAGTAATTCTGCCCTGTTTTTAATATTTATTTACTTGTATTAAATAGGTTTAAAAAGCTCTAAAAAGCCTTTGAAAATCTCTTATAAGCTGTTTAAACTTAAGTGATGAAAGCTCATTAGCTTTGTGTTGCTTTAAGTTCTTATTTCACCCAAAAATATAAAAAATAAAAAAATCTGTCAAAGCAAGGAGCATAGCATATTGTGGATGGCTATGGTTTTAGAGCTCCATGGGGAGCAATAGGATTGCCATTGGTACTTGAATTAAGCCAGAAAAGCATAAGGAACTTGTAAGTTCCTTATTTTCATTTTTCTTAAAATCTACGGTAGCACTGCTTAATATTTGCTTATTATTCCTTGTTGTTCTTATTTTCTTCTTAATATTGTTTTTTATATTGTTTCTTGTTAATTACAGCTTCCTGCATTGCTCTACATTTTATTTCATTGTTTTGTTTCATTCTGTCTTCTACATAGCTTGTTACTGTTGGTTATTCAATCTAGCTTAAAAGTGCTTAATTTCTGTTTCATTCAGCTTATTTGTTCATATATAATCTTAATTTTCATTTGTTATTATAAAGGTTGCCTAAAATCAGCATTTCTTAATTAAAAATTTCCCATCCAGAAGTTAAAGGGGTGTTTGGAAGAAGCTCAAAATGGGTCATATTGATATTTACAATGGGTTGGGGTGATGTGGCCAAGTTGAGCTAGCATATTTCATGTCATCTTAAGCTGTTTCAACAAGTTCTTAAGGGTCTTGGTTAGTTTTATGATTTTTCTATTAAGCCTTTATAATCTTTGGCCATTTATCATTTCATAAAAGCTTATCTGATTGAGCCATAAAAAGTTTACTTTGAGCATTGTTAAAATGTGTCTTTTAGTGTCTAAATTGCATAGTCAAGTTTTGATTTAATTATCTTTGAGGCTAGTCAAGTATTTGTCATTCTGTCAAAGTTTTCTTATGAAAAAATGCAAATAGACCAATTTTCCATTTAAGATTTAGCTAAGTTAGATTAATTTTTAAGATCTGAGATTTTGTTTATAAGCTCATTGGGATTCACTTTTCACCTGTTTTTGCTTATTTTAAAAGTTGCTCTTGTTTTTCTTGCTGAAAATTAAGCCTGCATATAGGCTTCTTCATTTGAAAGAGAAAACCACACTCAGTATGCACCAAGTGTGGTAACTTTTTCATAAGCCTTTTCTAGGCTTATTTGTTATCCAAGCTCCTTTGAGTTTGCTGATTTAATAAGCCCATAGGGTAGGGTCTTTAGGGATATAAGCCCTAAGTTCATAGGTATCCATTTAGGTACTTAAATATAAGCCCAAAGGTCTCCATAGGCTATCCAGCTTAACATTTCCCCTGGTGCAAAAGCCTGATTTGACAGCTTCTTTAAGCTGTCCTTAAGCTGACCATTTTCTTTCAATTAACCCTTTTTGCAAAGCTTATAGGGTGTGTTTTAAGCCCCTATAAGCTCAGCTGCTTGGATCCACTTTAAGGGCTTAAAATAAGCGCTGAAAGTGCTCCAAGAGCCTTCTTGACCACCAGCCAAGCCCCTTTGGCTTAATTTGTTTATTTCAGCTTATTTCTCTTTCATTTTGGCTTATTTATGTTTAGAGTAGCTTATTAGGTTAGTTTAGGTTATATTTGCCTTAGTTAGTTTTGTTTAGAGCTTATTGCAACTTATTTGAGTATCTAGTCAAAATTTCTAAGTGTTTAAGCTAGTTAAAGTGTTTATGTCTTATTTAGCTTTTCTGTCTGTTTTAATTGTTTAATTTTGCTTATTTGTACTAAGTAGGTTAGTATAGCTATCAATCTCTCACTTTCATTAGCTTATTTTAGCTTAAAAAGCCAACAGGTTTGTTAGTTTTTACCCTTAGTGTATTTTAGCAAATTTTCCAACTTATTGGCTTATTTCTGTGCTTATTATTAAGATTCAAAAAAAAAGTTCAAGTATTAAAAGTGCTTAATTTTGTGAGTTTTATAAAAGTTGTAAAAAAAATGGAATGCAAAAATGTATGGGAGAGGGGAAGCCCCAAGTGAGCCACTAGGGCTCGAACCTGAGACCTCGACCCTACCTCCCACACATTTAACACAACTCCTGCTACCAACGGTGCCCTTGGGTCTTTTGCGTTAAGACTTGCAACAAAAATATACTTAACCCATTTTTGGCCCAAACAGCCCATAAGCTGTTTTAGCTTATTCAGGGCTTATCCCGATAAGCTGGTTCTACCTTTTTATTTTTCATAGGACCTTTATAGTTTCAACTATTTTATGTAATTTTTCCAGATTTTTTTATACACGTTTAGTATTTTTTATAATTTATTTTTATTAAAAACTTTAAAAATTCATAAAAAATAAAATAAAAATCAGAAAAATATAAATCTTTTTTTTTAAATTTTCTTTTTTAGTATAGTTTCTAGGAAAATTGTTAAATTTTTCATAGGGTCATTTTCTCAAAAATTCATTTTCTAAAAAACGGGATTAAAACCCCGTTCTTCTTTTGACTCGTTTTTTGTCTTAACGAACTCCGTTTTTAGTCTAGTTTTTTTAAACTTCGTTTTTAGTCAAGTAGAATCTATTTTGAATTTAAAAAATTGTTCTCGTATTAAAATTGTGTAATTTAGGTTTTTAGCCCTCGCGTTTCTACATTTACGTCTACGTTTTAGATTAAAATCATTCTAGCTTTCGTTTTCAGGTTTTATTTAATCGTTTTTGCATATTTAACTGGTAGAAATAGAAAACCAATCATAACCTTGTCATATTCAAACATCAATCATCAATCCGTTATTCGATTTTCAAATTCCACACCTCGTTGGGACATAACGACCCGGGAATCATACTTCCGGTTACATATATATTTTATTTTGTGAATTCTTAACCAATCTTGGCTAAAGGTAATTGGTTGAGTGTTTGCTTATATATTATATATATAGATTTTAACGAATCACCCAGCCTTTCAATCTATGATCCCATCTTGAAAATTAAATCTTAGCCGTTGAATTGTTGATGTGGGAGTGCGGATTGCCAAGCTGGCACTTCTAGAAGGATGTCATGCTTTGTGCGTGTGATAGAGAAGCGTCCTGAGCTGAAAATGAAATCTACCAGCCATGGTTAAACTTACTCAATCCTGGTTTACCCTGAGGTTAGAGGCAATGAACAGTAACTATGAAAAGTTACGCACCCTTTTTCTTTATACTGATTTAGGTTTGACCGTCTTTTTAAATATGTGTTTGACTTGGGCTATCTTGGTGGGCTTGGTCATGTTGTGAAGTAAAAGTGGGTCGGGTAAGAGTTTAAAGTATAACACTTAACTAGTGTTAAAAGATAACGGCCGTTTGGTTGTTATTTGTATAGGATTTAACGACTGTTAGTCCTTTTATGAATTAGGGACTAACGGTGTTATTTCTTTGACGGTTTTGGAATTTTTTTGGGTTTTCGGGCTAGTCTTGGGTTTTGCCTTGATAAATGCACACATTTGCCTCGGCTTTTCACGTTCTTTCTTTCTCGCGTCCAGTTTTGTCTATTTTGTCTTTGATTTTGTCCATTTCTTTAATATCCGTACCTGCACATACATAAACACAAAAACAAGCATATATTTTCCATTTTTATTATGTTTTTGGTCTTTTGGGTTTGTTTTACAAGTAAAAAGGTATGTATAAAATAGCAAATACCAACGGGTCAAATTGAGTCTGATCATATGATGATGCGCCCTCTTCTTATGATCGAGATGGAATGAGAGTATCTTGTGGTTTAAAAAGTAGTTCTAGCCTTAATTTTAATAAAAACCAATGATTGTAGGTGATATTTGTGGGTATCATGGTAATTTTGACCTGAAATCAGAAGCGGATTCGAGTTCGGGTCGGGTGAGTGAACGGAGGTTGGTGAAGATAGAAATCTCTGCTTGTTTCTGGAGTGATGGTTATGGTAATTTTGTTCGGCTTAGTAATGGTAATTTTGGGGTGGATGACGGGAGGGAGGTGTTTTGTTGCTATGGATTCCTATTAACGGTTTATTAATGGGAAGGATCTGCTAGGAACTGTTGGTTTTCTAGACATCATTCTTGGTTTGATTTTAGCTGCTTGTTTCTCTTTTGGATCTCCAGAACTGTTTTTCCATCCTCGAGATTCTGGTGCTTGAGGTATCAAATATTTAGTAAACTTAACTGACTCATGTGACCTGTTGTTTTTATTCGCTAAGCTTGACCTAATATCCATAAATTTTTGTTTCTTCCCAAGTCTAAATATTACTCTTGAGCCTTCCTTTTTCAAGCTGCTTTCGATTGTGATTGAAGCCACTAAAACAACAACAAAACCACCCAAGCTCGAAACACCACCTCTTAAATTAAGATTCGGTGGTGTCAGCGGCG
>BQNB010056842.1:0-38486 GCA_026074375.1 Tanacetum coccineum
TTAAATAACGAAAGTCAAACGTTCTAGTTAGTTGATTAATATGAAAAATGAAAAATACAAAAAGATGTGTAGGAATAAGAGTATGTAAATAAAAAATGGTAAAGACGGGGATTTTCAAAACTTATGAGTCTTTAACTTCCTCGATGAACACTTAGCTACTTTTCGAAGTTATTAGTCGAGGGTGTTCGAGATTCTTAGTTTTCCAAATGCTTACTTCATAGCATTGCGTGAGGACACGGCAATACCTTAGTATGGGGGATTTTGGTATGTGTTTAATTACACATACCTTTTACCTTTAAAAACGAGCTAAAATAACCAAAAACGGACTTAAAATGCCAAATATATGCTTGTTTTGCTAATTGTGTTGTGCAGGAATGGATATCTAAGAAAAGGACAAAAAACGAAGCCAAAACGACAAAACCGGGCTCGGAATGGAAAAGCAGGAAAAAGACAAAGTCCAGTCAAACAAAAAGCCTGAAAAAGTCAACAGAAAGTCAACCCCGACAAGCCCGAAGCCAAAAGTCAAGAAAAACAAGTTAAGGGGCTAAAATTGCCAAATTGGCAATCTTGTTTTAAAAGAAGAAAACAAGAAAAAGAAGAGAAGGGTAAATTCTGCCAATTTGGCAAAGTTAAACCACAAGGGGCAAAACTGCCAATGGCAAGAACTTATACACGCAAGGACTTGTGATGCAATTGGTTATATAACCTTTGAGGGGTGAACCTGCCAAGTCCCAAACTTCTATAACCCACTTGGACTTAACTTGCAAACATAACACACACCATGAGGGACCAAAAGTGGCAAATCCCAAAACTCTCACCCCCTTTACCCTGTCACTTTCTTTTATAACACTTTTTCCCGCCCTTTTCAAAACCCCAACACAACTCACGGGTTAACCTCCCCCTCTTTTACCCTGCATCCCTTCAACACCATGGGTAAACATCACCCCCTCCTCCACTAAGCTTTCCCAGCTACAAATTGCCAAGCTGGCAATCCTCACCAAATCCTAGACATATCGAAGGCTAGGATGAACTCAAAAGAAGCACACAAGCAAGATTGATGGCTGAGATGAAGACTCTCAACTCCCTCTCACACAACTAACACAACAAGAAAGAAGAGCAGCTGATTTTTAGTCTTTAAATAGTTTAGGATTTTCATTTTGAAAGAAGGAAGTTTTTATCTAAGTTTTTAAGTTTTTTAAGTTTTAGTTGTAATTTTAGAATTCTTAAAAAGTTCATTGTAATCTTTTTAAAGTTGTAATCCTGTTTCAAAAAGCCTTGTACTCTTTTGAAGATTAATGAAAAAAATTTGTTTAAATTCTTCTTTATAAATTCTGTCTTATAAGTAACTATGGTGATAAGCAAAAAGGAAGCATGGCTAAACCTGGATGAGCCTTGGGTTTGAGTGTATTCAGAACCACAAAGGACTAGGGGTTAGGAATTAGGATTTAGAACCTTATTCATTTGGACTTCTGTAAGTTTTCTTTTTACCTCAGTTACTGTAGCATTGCTTATTAGCTTATTTTTAGCTTATTAATGTTCTATTATGCTTATTTGTGTTTAATGATACCTTTTAGTTGCTTGTATTTCATCTTCTTGCCAAACTGCTTAAAAACTGTCTAAAAAATAGCTTAATACTGTTCTAGCTTATTAGTCTTTAAAAGTGCTTATTTGTTTAGCTTTTCATATTTTTATTGCTTAATTAGTAGTAGTCTTTTAAAATTTTGAGCTTAAAACAGATCTTGTGTGTTTTAAAATCATTTTTAAAATATTAAGGGGTGTTTGGGTTAAGTGCTAAAACGGGTGAAAATGGGAATGACATGGGTTGTAGTCATTTGGTTGACTTTAGCTTAAGTATTAAGCTAAATTGAGTCTGTTTTTAAAAGTTTTTTTAGTTTAAAAAATGTTTTTCAAGGTTGTCTAAATCATTCTTTAAAACTGTTGGATTTTAAAAAACCCAAAGTGCTTATTTGGTTAAGCCATTGTAATCTTGAGTTGTAGTTCAAAAAGTGTGTCATTTGTGTGTTAAAACAAGCTGACAAAAACTCCTTGAGTCACTTGACTTTTTGAGTCAAAACTACCAAAGTTTTAAGTGTCATTTTTCAAAGCAAAAAAAAGCCCTTTTTCAAGAACCAAATTCAGCATGTTTTAAATGTTTTTAGAAGCCTAGATTTTGAGCATAAGCTCACCTTAAGTCATTTTTCATCTGTTTTAACTTTGCTTTTAATTTTGAGCTTATTTGACAGCTTAAAATAAGCTGTCAAATTAAGCCCTTGTCTTTAGCTTATTCTCCCCTGGTGCTAGGGGGTGAATTTTAAGCCCTCTAATCTAGCTTAATAGTCAACCTTAGCCCTAGATTTTGGCTTTTCTAAAAATCCAATAAGCCCTTGTTTAAGCCCCTTTAGTTGTAGACTTTACCTTGTTGTTTAAGTAGCTTATTTTTAAGCTTTAAGAACCCCTTTGACTGTTTTTGCTTAGCTTTAGTGTAGGGATTGCTTGTTTACTTTCTAGCTTATTAAGAGCTTTTTAGTTGTTTAATTCAGTCTCTTAGTTGCTTATTAGATATGTTAAAGGCCTTAGATAGCTTATTCCCTTTTCCCTTTGCTTATTGAGGTTTTAAGCCCAAATTCTACACCAACAGTACTAACTCCTAAGTTAGTACTGTTGTGGGTATTAAGCCACTTCTTGGCTTATTGAGCTTATTCCATGAGCTTATTTGTGATCCTAGTAGCTAATTAGGTTAGTGTGTTAGGCTGTGTGAGCTTATTTTCTTATTGTCTTAGCTTATTTTGTGTAAAAAGTCCAATAGCTTAGCCACTTTTTGCCTTTAAAGCTCATTTAACTTTCTGTCATTTAAGCCCTTTTTCAGCTTATTTAGTTGTCACAATTTAGCTCCTTAGTGCTTATTTAGATTAGATAGGTATTATTTTTTACTTATTAGTCCAAATTTTAGCTCAAGTGTCCAAGTGTCCAAAAGACTTAGCTATTTTAAGCCCTTAAGCTCATTTAAGCTTTTGTCGAATTTAGAAGCTCTTTTTAAGCTTATTTATAAGCAAATTTTTGGTTTCTTATTTTTCGTAGGTTAGTCGTAGTGTTAAGTATTTTAGGTAAAATTTTCAGAATTTTTAAAAGTCGTTTAGTATTTTTTATAATTTAATTTAGTTAAAAGTTTAAAAAATTCATAAAAAATTCAAAAATTATCAAAAAAATATTTTTCTTTTTTAGAAAATTTTCTTTAGTCATATAGTTTGTAGGAAAAATATAAAAAATTTCGTAGGGTCATTTTTGTAACTTTTTGATTTTTAAAGAACGGGGTCGGGTGCGGTTTTTGTCTTGACTCGTTTTTGGGTCAAACGACCTCCGTTTTCAGTCTAGTCTTTTTCATTCTTCGTTATTAGTCCCCTAGAGTAGTTTAGAAGTGAAAATTTCTTTGTAGGGTTAATTTTGAAGTTTTTAGGTTTTTGACCCTTTGTTCGTGATTCGTGCTCTCGTTTTCTAGCTTAATTTCATAATTTTTAGGTTTTTCTTAAACGTTTTTGTTTATTATTGTTTAATTTAGCTTTCCACACTCTCAAATCAATTCTCTCATTCAAACTCCAATCTTCCGACTGTATCGATTTTCCAGCACAGCCTCGTTGGGGATTAACGACCCGGGAAAATTCTATACTGCTCCCGGTTTTATTGATCATTGTTGTTTTTTTTAGACTTTATATATATTTTATATTTTATTATATATTATATATATTTTAGTTTGATTAAGCACAAATCAATTTTTGGCGCCGTTGCCGGGGAGGCTGTGATACCGACTATCGTTGCTGTTGATCATTTGTGTTTGAAGCTGTGAATATTATCTATAAAAAAAAAGTACAAAAATATTTTCATTTTCTTTTTAGTATAATTATCATTTAAAAAACTAAAAAAAAACCAAAAATATAAAAACATTGTCTTTAATTATCAATAAAATTCACAAATTGGTAAAATACCAAAATATAATATTCTCAATCGAGGTATTATCATAATAACTTCCGGTGAACTTTTTGGTTCCCAACTCGAACAAAAGATTTAAAAACTTGCCTTTTGTGTCACTTGCGAGGTACGGTTCACCTTTTAAAAGATAAACAAACTCTAAGAGGGGTCCTTGAAAACTTGATTCCTGGTTTTTATCAAGAATTGTAAATCCATTTTGTGATGCGCAACTCGTTCTCAAGTCCGTAGACGTCGACAACCACAAGTACGACAAACTTCTGTTGAATTCACCAAAATCTTGAGAAACCAAATAACAATCAAGAACTTCCAATCTCCTATAGTTACGTTGGACGATATCGAACACTGGCACCACCTTGCTCCGACCAGCACACCCACACGCAGGGTTTACGAGTGCATGCGATCGTTGTTCCGTGAAAATTAACCGCGAATAACGCCCTTCTGAGATCAAGCCCCCCACCTCGGCGCCCCCCGCTACCAATCTAACCTCCCCTTGGTTCACAAACACTAAGCATACCCTTCCCTCCTTTGCCCCCGACACACGCATACACCAGAAGACCCCCACCACCTGCCACACCTCCGCATATTTCAACCAGATCACTTCTACGATGAAGTTCCAACGATCGTACCGAGCTCCACGTACGGTTAAGCTTATGCTTTTCTTATTTTACCCTCGAGGGACGCGCCGGATATTTGGCTTGAAAAAGAGCCCCTCGATCGATTCTTTACATGGGATGATCTTGTTCGAAATTCATTAACAATTCTTCCCTCCCTCTAAAACAACAAATCTTCGAATTGAAATCATAAGATTTCAACAAAAATTTGATGAAACTCATTTCGAGGACATGGGACCGATTCCAATGATCTTCTTAGGGGGATGCATGCATCATGGGTTTTCCAGAATGTGCATCATACTGCGATACATTCTATAATCGCCCTAATTCAATTGATCAAGATTCATTGGCTACGTCGCTGAGGGTGGTAACTTTTTGGATAAAATGCCTCGAGAATGCTAATAAATTATCAGAGCAAAGTTCCAGAAAGTTCGTGACACAATCACGAAGCTAAGGCACACATTGTTTCCAAAGTGAGTACGAGCTCAGCTACCCAGCAAGTTTCATCCGATGTTGCTGAGCTAAAAGATATGTTAGAGCATTTGATCTCGATAAGAGAAACCAAACTCCGAGCTCCGCTCTCCCGTAAAGGCGATCGGCAAAAGTTGTTTAACTTGTCGGGAGCCGTGGTCATTCTTACCAAAATTGAGTACCAGCGCAATGTCATCGTGACAACAATCCAAGAATACGTTATCACAAGCGCCGCAGTTAACTACAACCAATGGGAATGGCCATTTACCGACCTCAGGATGGTTGCTAACCAAATTCGACATCCGGTTTTCCTCCTATGCAAAACCATCAAAAACAACCTAAAATCGGGGATCAATTTCAGCCAAATTCGGGGGAAACAATTTGAACCAAAAACGAGGTAATAAATTTCAATCAAGGACAAGTCTTACCAACCTTAGATTGAAATCACCCCGACATTTTCGAAGCTCCACCAATACCAAGCTCCCGTCTCTAGCTGTCCAACACAGGTGTGTCTCTAGTCTGTGTGTTTGATCCGTACTACGTCAAAGCAGTAATGACGCGGTTATGCAAAAATCATGCAAAAATCAAAAGTTTGGCAAAGTATAAACGGCGCGACCTGATCACCAAATTATCGTGAATAGTAAGTATATGCAGCGACGTTTACTTCGGGCTCGGGTTCTCTTTCCAAGCAACACCATTGCTATCCCGAAAGGTGACTGTGAAAGCAATCACTACCGAAGCGGTGTCTTCTTACAATGTCCTCAAACTTCTTCTCCTATAGTAAAGAGACGGAGTAAATGAACCGCGAGGTAGACAAGAGAGAATCACTGTAGCAGACAAGCACGAAAACATACAAGACTCTCCGGTGGTCAGAACTAAGTGTGGACAAATTTTTCGTGTGACCTTGTTGTTCCAAAGACTAGAAACCGAACTTGCCTTATACTTCAAGAGGCCTACAATAGAGAAGAGTGTGTTCGGAAAGAGAAGGAATGAGTCTTCTGCTTCTCGAAACATTTTTGGAGACTGGTTTGCTCGGAATCTCCATTTCGAGTCTATGTTTCGCTGACGCTCTCCTACATATGCCCAAAAATCTGTAGACGACGTGTATGTTTGTGGAAGAGACGTCTCAATGACAGGATAAAATGATTGAATTGGACAAAGACACGGTAAACGAGAATTGCTTGGAGGTGATCTAAAAAAGTTTTCTCGAGAAACTTGGAGAACACGGTAGATTTCTTATACAGTGTGGTTTTCCGGAGATGAATGAAAGCCTTAGCCTTAAGCCCGCCTGATTCGGTGGCAAGCATCAAACTAATGCTTCTCTCCATGTAGGAAAGAAACTATGTCTCCAGCTTTGACCAATTCATAGTATTTTATATTTTATTATATATTATATATGTATTATATATAGTTTAAAAACCTACTAATTAATTTTTGGCGCCGCTGCCGGGGAGGCTGTGAAACCGTTTATCGTTACGTTTGCCATTTGTGTTTGAATCTGTGAATATTACCAAAACAAAAAAACAAAAAAAAAACCCCTAAAAGTACAAAAATATTTTCATTTTCTTTTTAGTATAATTATCATTTAAAAAAAATCAAAAATATAAAAACATTATCCTTAATTTTCATTAAAAAAAATCATCATCAATATAATGCTTTCACCTGAAGCATTATCATAATAAGTTCCCGAACAAAAGATTTAAAACTTGCCTTTTTGTCACTTGTGAAATACGGCTCACCTTTAATTGATAAACAAACTATAAGAGGGGTATAAGGAGGGTTGTTCCGAGGAACTACGACCCGAAAGGAGAAGGTTTTTAATAGCTTTGCGCTTTCCCGCTCCTCCTCTCCTTTGTGCGTTTTTCTTTTAGAGAGCTACCTTGAAACGAGTTGATTATTGGTTTAAGTTGTCTTATCTCATTTTGTCCGTTAATAAAATATGTTGCTTAAAATACTCAAAAAACCAAAAATACTCTTCTTTTTCTTCTTATCCATTTAATTCTTTTCTTAACCCTCTTAATTGTTTAATTCTTATGGCGTCATTCGACTATCGTTAAGCAATTAAAGAATGCTAGTCTTGTGGAGCTTTGTACACTAGAAACAGTGGTTGTTCAAAAGGGAGTCTTGAAGACAAGATTCTTGTTCCCATACCCGACTCGTCTCAACAACCCCTTATTTAAAAAAAAAATTATCTCAAGTGTGGAGACCAGGTTCATGGTCTATATTGTCAAAAATGTTCTCTAATACGAAAGACACTTGAGGAAGTTTTTCAAGATTTCCAAGACACTTACGAGTCATCCGATGACGATACTAACTTTGTTAATAAAAATCAAGAGCCATTCGTTGTCAATCAAGACCCCGGTAAAAATTCCTCGCAAAATCCTCTACATAGGTGGTCCCTACGGCTTAGAAGGCTGATACTCCCCATAAACTGGCAACACATCAATGGCCTCACTTAATAACGACCCCGGCTTGAACCATCTCCTTATTAAAGTCATAAGTCCAGTCCCTTAAACGATAAAGTTCTCTCTCAGTTTGTTCTCGGCCCATATGAAGCAAAGTGTTGCTTATCTCAGCTGCTTCCAACTCTCTCTTCAACTTTACGCTCTCTACATGAGTTCCCTCTCGTGCGACCCTTTGAACATGGCCACCCTCAACATTCATCTTCGTCTTAGATTCAAAAGACTCAGTAGATGGTGTTTGGGAGAGCCCACTTCCACATAGGGAAATATTAGTTCAGGCTCATTCATCTCTTCATCCCAATCTGCCTTATCATCATTCTCCATCTTTGAAGCCTCCTCCGGCTCTTTTTCATCTCTTCATCCCAATCCGCCTCATTGATCATTGTTGTTACGGGTGTGGTGATTCGTTAGACGATATCTTCTGTCAACGATGTACTTGCGAGTCTTGTGGGAAAGGTGCTCATTATGGTTATAATTGTCCACCGCAAGTTCCGATTATCTCTAAACGTGAACCATGCAACAATCAAACCGTTAATGAGTTCCCACAGACTTTGCCAAGTGTTCACCCGACATCCTGTTTCGGAGATGAGAATTCATTCACTTATGATTCCAAACCTAATTTTGTTGATGATTCTCCTAACGTTTTCAACCCACCTCCACAACCTCCTATGTATGCTTGTGAATTTTGTAGGAACAATTCTCGTTATGGTCACTATTGTACACCTCAAGTTCCGTTTATCTATCCGGAACCGTGTTACAATCAAGACTTTAATTTTCCGCAAGATTTTCATGATTTTCAACAACAATATCTTTGTTGTGAAAATTATAGGGCCCGCATGAGACATTTGAATGTCAACCGTTAAATTATTATGAACCTAATCCGTGTTATGATTCTAATTATTTCGGTTATGACCAATTTGATAATTTTCACCCAAAACAATTTCCTTGTTGTGAAAATTGCGGGGGACCTCGTGAAACTTACCGATGTCAACCAATGAATGAAGATTATTATCACGAGCAAAATTCTTGCTATGATCCTAATTCTTTTGGTTTTGACCAATTTCTTCCCCAACCGCTTCCCGTCATTGATCCTACTCCTCTTGAAAAAGGTATGGAAGAATTACGAATTGCTTTTCAAGCTTGGAGTGATAATATTCGACAAAAGAAGGAGGAAGAAGAAAAGCGAATTGCGGAAGAGCAAGCTTCTAAAGATCGATATTGGAAGATTCCCATTTGCTACGATGATGACGAGGACTATACCATTGCAATCACTCCCGTTTCATCAACCAAGGAGCCCGTTAACTCTCTAAGTATGGGGGACGAGCATCTTGACACTATTCCGGCAACGGAATCGGATGAAGTAATAAAGTCTAGTGTTGAGGACCTTGTCCCAATCCCAAGTGAGTCCGAGGGTATTCCCGACAGTGTGTGTGATGTGCCTCTTTGTAACAATCCTACCCCTCTTGAAGCTTTCAAAGAACATTCTGAGACTATCATCGATTCCAACAATGATTATTCTTCGAGTGATGACGATTCTTATGAGAACATCGATTATGTCGATGCATCACCTCCTGATGCTGAGATCGTCAGCTTAGAGGTGGTGGAGATTGTTATCCCGGAAGTTGGAGGGATTGATGATGATATTCTTCTAACAATCAAAGACGATATCCTTCGTGAAAAATTGTTGAATGTCAATCTTCTTATTGCTAACATCGAAGCATTAAAAGATAATCCCACACCATCTTCTGATTTTGTAACCAAGTCTTCCTCCACATCTCTTAACCTTTTCCTGGAGGAGACTAATACCGTTGATAATTCTTTAACCGAATCTGAAACTTTCTGCTTTGATTTGGAAGAGAATAGTAGTGGCAGTACCACTACTCTTTCTGATTATTCTCTTCCGGATTATGAAGCCTTCTATCTTGATGACGATCATATTGAAGAGATTAGTAGTGGCAGTACCACTACTCTTTCTGATTATTCTCTTCCGGATTATGAAGCCTTCTATCTTGATGACGATCATATTGAAGAGATTAGTAGTGGCAGTACCACTACTCATTCTGAATTTTCTCTTTCTAAATATGATTCGTTCATCTTTGATCTTTCGATCAATCCATTTCCTCCTGCCGATAGGAGTGATTTATATCATGAGGAGTTCGCCGGTGAACTTGCTCACATCATATCTCCACCGGAGTATGATTGTTTCTGCTTTAAGAATGAACCCGAGCTGGGCGATTTCACTATGGATGTGGTGGGGGATATTTATCCAACAAGAGAACCAAGAGTTCATGTGCCTAATGTTTTGACCACCCATCCCACCCTTAACCTGGATCTGGATTTCATACTTTTTAGTGATTCTCTCTTCGCTTATATTGTATGGATCTTCCTTCCTTTTCTCACGTATCCAATTGCTCCACCATATCTTCTCTCCTGTGGGAATGAAGATACCATTTTTGACCCCGGCATCTCCATTTATCATTCTTTTATGTCGGGTGTATCTCATCGGAGTGGAACTTTCATGAAATTCAATGTGTATCTAAACAACTTGAATGAAAGTCCGATGGAGATTTTATCTTCCACTTGCTCCCCCATGGACCAATGAATTCGGGGTCGAGTCGAGCTTGTGACTCGGTTAACAAAAACAAGGTGCTTCGTGGGTGGCAACCCATGCTTATCCATTCTATCTTCTTTCTATTTGCTAATAAGTGTTTTTGTTGTTGTAAGGAGGCTCGCCTCTTTCCTTTCTCGTGTTTTGTGTTTTGTGGTTTATTGTCTAGGATTGCCCAGATTCTTCCCGGATTGTGAAGACTCTCGTGCTCGCAGTATCCACAAGAGTTTCACATCTCCAGTCTTCAGTTGGAATCCATATCCCAAATCTAATCGACTAACGTTTTAATCTTTTGGCACATCTTCATAAACGGCCTTAGAATTTAGCGTAGACCCCCACTTGTAACATCGAGAACGATGTTTAGGAATTCTAGTATGGGGATCTTCGATTTGATTTTATTCCTGCAGACCGTTTGTTATCACGCAAATCCCGTTTTTACCACCAAATTTTTGCAAAAATACAAAAAAAAAAAATTTGAAAAATTTACAGCCTAGAGAGAAGCAAAAATAAAATAAGTGTTTTGTCACAGTTTTGACTTTCCTAATGGGTATAATGAGAATAATTTTTGACTCGATCGGGGCCCGTGTTTGAGCCCTAGCTAGTAGTTTTCCTCTACTTACCGGTAGGCTAAGCTTTCACGAATTCCGATGTTTCGATTTTAATAAGGTGATCGAACAAGAAGTTGATAGAATTAAATATAAGTTATGTGCAAGCCAGATCTTCTAAAACTTATATAGTAACTTGTGGCTTTTTCTCTTCTTCTCCCATTAGCTCTAATCTCACATAACATAGACCGTACTCAATCAATTCAATTAATTCAATCATTTTTTAAAAAAACTCAAATTTGTAACTTGATTCTTTAAAGCGTTTTTCTGTTCTTAGTAATTTGAAAGTTAAAATGCCAAAGAAGCATGAATGAAATATGAATGCAAAATGCAATGAATATTGAAATTTTGCAATGAAAGGCATACATTTGATTATATGGAGCAAGTAAAAGATGTGTCGTGATATCCCACTCCGTTAACCACGAGGTGGGGGTTCAAACTAAGACATCTCTACTTCTAAGGATTCAGTGTGTTGTGATATCTCACCAGGAAGCGAGGTCTAGGTGAGGGTTCAAACTAAGACACAAATCCTTAGCCATATTAGGAAGAAGGTGTTGTGTGATTATCCCATTACGCTAGCCAACGGGTGGGTTTTCAAACTAAGAACATCGGTCGTTGGTTGTGATATCCTACTAGGGAGCGAGGCCTAGGTAGGTGTTCAAACTAAGCAACGCATTCCTAGCTTTAAGAACTTATGATTATAATGATGAAGATGTTGCAAAAAGTTCTACAGTTTAAATCTCGTTCTTTAAAATCAAGTTACAAGGTCCTAACAAGTTGTTGCTTTGATCTGATTCATCTTGAATCATCGACTATGAAAATAAAGTTGATCTTAGGTTAAGTTGAAATAGTACACACATTTAAAATCATCATTCATGTTGGGAGTTAAAAGTTCACAAGTCATAAGTATGAGTGCTTAGCATTTAGACTTATATTGACAAATGATCTTGTTTAATTGCTTGGTTTGGAACTAGTGAAAAATCGGGGACGATAAATTTATCCGTCAGGACATCCGTAGATTATTCTATGGGCGTTTCTCATTCTATGATCCCAATGTTGAATATATAAGAAAGTCCAAACAGTCGGTCAAAAAAAGAAAAAGAAAAATCCAAAAATATTAGGGATAGTTAGTGTACAAATAAAAAATGGTGAAAACGGGACTTGTCAAAGCTTTTGATTCTTTAGTTTCCCTTGACAAACACTTTGCTACTTTTCAAAGTTATTAGTCGAGGGAGATTGAGATTCTTAGTTTTCGTAAATGCTTACTTCATAGCATTGCGTGAGGACACGGCAATACCTTAGTATGGGGGATTTTGGTATGTGCTTAATTACACATACCTTTTACCTTTAAAAACGAGCTAAAATAACCAAAAACGGACTTAAAATGCCAAATATATGCTTGTTTTGCTAATTGTGTTGTGCAGGAACGGATAACCAAGAAAAGGACGAAAAACAAAGCCAAAACGACAAAACCGGACTCGGAATGGAAAAAGACTGTGAAAGACAAAGCCAAATCGAAGCCGGAAAGTCAATCAAGTCAAAAAGTCAACAGAAAAGTCAACTGGTCAAAGTCAAAGTCAACCCAAGTCAACCCCGAGACCAAAGTCAAAGAAATATAAGTTTAGGGACTGAAATTGAAATCCTAAACTGATACTTAAAGAAGCAAAAGAGGAGAAAAGCAAGAGAAGGGGCCAAAATGATCATTTATGCAAAGTTACACACATGGGCCGAAAACTGACAAAGAGCCCTAATAACATGTATACACCAAGGACAATCTTGTCAACTAGAGGTAACACTCTTGGGGACTATGTTTTGCCAAGTCCCCAAAAGTTTTAACCACAAGACCATAGGTGCAAGTACTCAACAACACCTAGATGGACCATCTTGCAAGTTTGCCCAAACTTTCACCTCTGTATAACCCAAACAGTTTTCCCCCGCTCGTTTTTTTCCCCCCAACACAACTCACGGTGTAAAAACCCCATTTTACCGCTGTAGATTTACACCGACCAACCCTACCTCAAATAAAGCAGCCCAAGATGACGGCAACCCACTCAAACTGGCACCAAAGCACCGCGCCCACCCTGGTAATCAATTTCCCCCCCCCCTCCACTACCTTTCCCAGTTACAAATGTGCCATGTTGGCAATCTCACAACCCCCTAAGCTCATTTCGACGACCAAGATTGATTTTTAATGAAATTGAAGGGCTAGGATGTGTTTGTTTTCCCCCTCTCACACAACTAACACAAGGTCTCAGTATAAAAGAGCAAGAAGGCAGAAGAAAGAGAGTTAGTTTTTTTTTAGTTTTTAAATTTCCTTTGTAATTTTCTAAATTCGTGTATTGTTCATGCAATTAAGTCTCAAAATCTTTTCAATTTCAGTTTAATGTTTTGTTACTACATTTGTACTCTTCTTTAGTTATTAATGAAGCAAGTTCAATCGTGTTTATGTTTTAAATTTCAAGTAATCAAGCATTTTTTTTTTAGCAATAAGCGCGTAATAAGCGGTTTTTTAGCTTATTACCTTCCTCTTAAGCCCAAAATTATACACAAACTTTTAAAAGCCCTTATAAACTGTCTTTAGTTCATTAATGTTGAAATACCTTTAATCGACAGCCTTCCTTTTGCATTCAACTTCATTCAAATTTGGAAGCTCAAGGAGTAATAAGCTAAAAAGAGCTTATTGAGCTTTTAAGCTCAGGTTTAGAGGCTAAGGAGCCATTAGGTCAGGGTTTTAAGCCACTCACTCAACAAGAGTGGCTTGGTTCTGATACAACAAAAATCCAAGGTTTCAATCCTCAATTTTCATTTAGCTTAATTTTTTTGCTTAAGACATTAGCTTATTTGCTTTTAATCTTTGCAAACGAATGCATAGTTAGAATTGTTATTTGACTGTTTTAAGTTCTCATTGCATAAATGTGTGTAATATCACTTTATCTTTCAAAACTGTCACTTAAGTAGCTTAAGCCAGTAGAGAAACTAGCTTATTTTTCCAAATAAGCTAGGCAATTTATAGCTTAAATAGTCTAATTAGGTCATTTTAAGTAGAAGTGGATAAAAGGTTTTAAAAGTTTTAACTTCAAAATAGATTTTAAAGTCACTTTGGTTTGACAGTTTTAAAGTAAAGGGGTGTTGGGATAACATGGAAAGTGGGTCAAAACAGGTTTTGGCATGGGTTATGGTCATGAGGTTGGTTTATATTAGCTTAAAGATGTTAAGCTCATATAAGCTAGTTTTTAAAAGTTTTTTCAGTTTTGAAAAATTGTTTTTCAAAAGTTTTTGCAATAATTTTTTGAAACTGTGAGAATTTTTTTGAATATCACAAGTGCTTATGTGATAGCACTTGTGAGTGTGAGTTTAAGTGTCAAAAAGGTGTGATTTGTGGTGTTAAAAAAGGGCTGTAACAAGTCCTTTGTCTTTTGACTTGTTAAGTCAAAAACACCCAAGTCTCTTTTTGTCACAGTTTTTAAAAACCCAAAGACCTTTTTCACCATCAAAAATAAGCAAGCTAAAATGATTTTTGGAAGCTTAAAATTTGTGCACAAGTTCATATTCTTAGAGTGTTTTAATTCTTTTTAAATCTTAGCTTTTGATTTAGAGCTTATTTTGACAGCTTAAAATAAGCTTCATATAAGCCTTTGACTCTTGGCATAATTTTCCCCTGGTGCTGAAGGGCCTAAATGTTATTCAATACAAGAGACTTAGAAGGGGAATGTACCTTCATCCATTAACACAGATTTTGGTGCTGCGAACTTGTGATTCCAAAAGTATTGAAGCATCATTTCACGATAGGCTAACACTGTTTGTATAAGGTCCTTGAATGCCAATGGCTGTTTACGGCTCAGTCGGTATAAAAATATACAAACCCATACACCACAGTCGCTAGAGTCGTCTGCTTGCCTAACAACATTTGGAAACGCGTATTTGATTTCATACTGCTCAACTAATATCCCTTTGCTGGCTAAAACTCCATGCTCGTTTAGATACGATGTAAGCTGTTGTGGCAAATTTCTCTTTATGTTTCTCCACCATGGTCTCCTATTTCCCTTGACCCAACCAAGAGTATCATAAAAGGTAACCACACCAGTAGAGATTTGGAGCTCAGCTAGACACCAGTGTCTTTCTGGCTCATTGACGGGAAAATATACCTATTTAAACAACTACTGTTATATAAACTATTTGTACACATATTATAAATATGTTTTAGTTAAGGTTGATAACCAAACACACCTTCTCAACATTTTGCTAGGGCACAGGATACCTCACACCGTTGGAAAAATAGTCATGCATTGATCCACCTAGTATGCATGGTAAGAAATATGGGCTTACCATAGCCCAATCTGCGTCGGGCTCTCGAAAAGACCACATAAGATCAACCCATAAATCCAGGTGCTGTGTATGAAAAACAAATTAAATAAACTAAACAATTTAATAAGCTAAGAAATAAGAAATGCATATGCTGAGAAAAATTAAATTACTTACACTGTCTCCCAACCAGCCTTTTTTTGCGAGGTCAAGACAGGCTAGCTGTAACCAGAATATTCTATCAACAGTTAAGTCCCGAAATCCCCAGGGAAACCGATACTCTGGCGGATCTTGCATTTTTAGAAATTCAGATATCTCATCTGGGACAGTTACGTTGTCCTTTTTGCATCCATCCGGCCTTGACAAATTCTGGATAATGATATTAAATGCAAATTTATTCATATTCACAACATTTAAATTTGCTCTTATATTTAGAAAACAAAAATAAAGTCAAACCTCAACAAACACTTGTAGTGTCATCAATTCATTAAGGGACCTAATTTTCGGCTGTCCGGATATTTCCTGCAAAAAATAAAATATAAATGAATGTAGGATTGGTATAGTAAGAATGTCAGTATACCAATTGAATTTACAAACATTTCACTGTACCACCTCAAACTCAGGAGCCACAATAGTATCCTCGATGGAAGTCATGGATCTTGTTTTTGGAGGGGCTGGAGTAGTGGTTCCTAGTTGATCATATGGGGAACCAAGAGCCATAGCCAACCTCTTCTTTCGCTCTTGGATAGACCTTAAGACGTAGTTCTTTTGTAGACCACACTTCTTCTTTTTTGATTTAATGTTGGCCACAAAAACAGTTTCTAAAGGTGGTTTGTAATCAGCTTTAACAACATTAACATACTTGGACTTGTTAATTTCATCCTGAAATTAGAAAGTGTGGTATACTTATGTATAATTACTAATAAGGCACATACACATAGGATTAAAACCAATTCTAAAATTAATATACCTTTACATTTTCTGGCAACAAATTCGTTGTATCTTTCTGTGCATCAATTAGCTCATCAACGGGTTGATGTTCTAAAGGTGTATATTTGACAGGCAAATTCTCCTCTTCATGTTAAAACTTCATATCATCTAAAGAAATATTAGGAATCATCTCCTCATCATTCAAGACAGACATGTAATTGTCAAACCCCGCCAAGGCGGAAACGCGAGGCGTGACGAGAGAGGGAATCATCACAACACATTGGCGTCTATATAGAGAAACTAAATCACGCATAAAATACAAGGTATAGACACGCAGTGTCATGAAAATACCCAAACACATCAACAAAATCCAAAAGGCGTCTGACTTTGAAATAAAGGCAGTTCATGCCAACGTCATAACATGCAAACATAGATACATCCTAACAAAGCAAACAATTAACATTCATCATCCAAAACAAATAACGAAATCTAGATAACTAAACTTTGCCAGCTGCCTACGGTCCATCTAGCCACTTTTCCTAACTTTTATCTCATCCTGCTGAATACCTGAAAATGATGCTTATATGTCAACACAATGGTTGGTGAGAAACATAGGTTTTCAGACACACATATTCAATCTGTTTCCAAAACAATTTATCCAATTACTGTGATTATAAAACAATACTTTTTCATGACAATTATGCTAACTAACATACAAGCTAACGTGCAATTCAATCCAATCAATCAAACCAACAAATCATATACTGGGTAGGCGTACCCATCCGATCCCTCAAACACCAAGTAGACGACCTATATCGCCCTTGGATCATACCCAATCTCTTTCCCTCTAGCTCAGGCCATGGATACCCGCAAGTAATCCGCCTGACTAGGCATCAAATCAATATCACATCACATAACATGTAGCATATAACGCATATCAGTCACATAATAATCCATGCATTGACACTAACACATAATCACAGGAATCCAAAACTCATTTCAACACTTGCATCATTTCCATCCCAAGTTTAAAACGTAATAAAAAGTGGGACTATGTAACTCACCTGAATGCTCAAACGCAGCTTCCAATTCCTATCACGCAACTATACAAATAAATAAACACGGTTACACGCGACCAAGCTAAAAGCTCTAGTCCATGTAACACACATATGATGGATGTCTAAGGGTGTGATTATCCATCATGGGTCCCCCGACACCATGCCCAACCTTAGCCACTTCATTCACCCATTACACTAGATAACTACAATTGATTCCAAAATGCAAAATTTTAGTGTATCTTTACTCTCTTAAAAACCTTACTTGCTGACCTTCATAAATTATACCAAAAATCACCTAAGTTTATTTATGAGTTTACTAACTACCTTGTGATTCCTAGTTACTCATTACATGTGCAACTATCCCGAATAAAATCAAACTTCAAAACTGTCCCAATTCTGATCTGATTGCACACTAAAATATATGGCCCTAAATACCATACTTAGACAAACAATCAGAGGCTATACTTCTAGGTTTTCTTTATATACATATAGAACTTAATCACTGTATATTGGCTAACTTTAATTCCACTTTTAAGTTAGGGTTTTACCCTCCTAAACATGACCTAAATCTGACCCGTATTTACTGTTTTGACAACTTTTCTTGTAACCAATAATTAACTAACTTTCAGAACTCCAAATCAATCGAGGCCAGACTTTTTGAAAAATAGACTCTTTGAAATATAATTTAGGCACTGGAATCATATCAAAACACATTTTTAACATCTAGATATCATCAGTTGAACACAACCCTAAATTCTGCTCAACTCTAAATCATAAATTAAAGCGATCTAACTCTAACCACTTACACCCATATGATCCTAATTAAACCCTAAACGTTCTAGCATGATTAAAACATCCTTAATTACAGAAGTTTTTAAAACCTTAATGATCCATCATATTAATTGTTACATGATTTAAAGAAAACTAAACAACTATGGTTAACGAACATACCTAAACCTTGATTCTTGAACACTAAATCACCAACTTGTTCTTGATTAAAAAAAAACTTTTTTTTCTTCTCTTGAAGGTTCGGCCGATCAAAGGGATAAGAGGAGAGAAAAGTGATTTAGGGATTTATTAGATTTGTATTTATACTAATAGAATCCTATTTTAAGTCAAAACTTAGTTTCCTTTTTTTTCTTTCTTTAAAACCGGCCGAACACCAACCCTAAATATATAAATTTTATTTTTTATTTTAATTAATTTCTTAACTAACAATTATCTTCATTACCTAAGTTTTGATAAAAACCTAAGCTAATTTGAGGTAAACCTTTTTCACATAAACGCCAACTTACTAAACTTCTCAAAATTAACTTTTTCATTTTGCATTTCACTTCTATAATTTAGAAATCTAGCCATAATTAGCCAAATTTTCACTCACTTAACCTATTCCATCTTTAATTCGATTTTCCCACAACCACTTAACACAAACTTATCTAACTATTTACATAGCATTGCATGCAATACGCCTTTCTCTTCCCATATTCACTAAACGTGAGCAAATAGAATACTTTTCACTAAACACAAACACACTCAAAATGAGATGATCATACACCTCCAAACAATATCAAGCACCTATTCAAACCACTTAGCACACATATAAAACACATAGCACACAAGAAACACACAAAATGAACTCTTAGCCATTTCTAAAGGTTTCACCAACATGGTTAAATCATGGATGTTACAATACTGCTACCATTATAGACTCAAGATACACCATTCCCTTCTAGTCTAAAGGATTCTCCTGATGCTAGATTCAAACCATCAGAGGAGGAGGAAAAGAAGGATGCTGAAGATCCAGGGAAAGATAGTGAGATTCCAAGTACAGAGGAGCCAAGAATTAATTAATTAAAGGATGCAAGTGTTAACAGCACTAACAATATTAATACTGTTAGTCTAACTGTTAATGCTGCTAGCATAGAGGATAATGTTATTGATGAGAATATAGTCTATGGATGTGCTAATGATCCAAATATACCTGAATTGGAAGATATTGTCTATTCAGATAATGATGAAGATGTTGGTGCAGAGGCTGACATGAACAATTTAGATGTATTTATGCCTGTCAGTCCTATTCCAACTTCAAGAATACACAAAGATCATCTAGTTGAACAAATTATTGAAGACTTGAATTCAGCACCTCAAACAAGAAGAATAAAAAAGAATTTGAAAGAACATGGTTTGTTTAGTTCAGTTCAGCAAAGAACAAACCATAAAAACTTTTAGAATTGTCTGTTTGCATGTTTCTTATCACAAGAAGAACCCAAAAAGGTAGTTCAAGCACTGAAGGATCTAAGCTGGATAAAGGCTATCCAGGAAGAGCTTCTACAATTCAAGCTACAAGAAGTTAGGATACCTAATGGAAAGCAAGCTATAGGAACTAAATGGGTCTTTAGAAACAAAAAGGATGAAAGAGGTATTATGATTAAGAATAAAGTAAGATTGGTTACACAAGGGCACACACAAGAAGAAGAAATTGATTATGATGAGGTTTTTGATCCTGTTTCCAGAATTGAAACAATTAGGCTATTCTTAGCCTATGCCTTATTTAAAGACTTTGTGGTGTACCAGATGGATGTCAAGAGTGTTTTTCTTTATAGAAAGATTAAAGAGGAAGTATATGTTTGTCAACCACTAGGATTTAAAGATCCAGACTTTCCTGATAGAGTATACAAAGTAGAAAAGGCACTTTATGGATTGCATCAAGCTCCCAGAGCTTGGTAGGAAACCTTGTTAACTTACTTGTTGGACAATAGGTTTCAGAGAGGAAAGATAGACAAGATTTTGTTTATCAGAAGGGACAAAGGTGATATTATATGTAGATGATATCATTTTTGGTTCTACAAAGAAGTCATTATGCACTGAATTTGAGAAGATGATGCGTAAGAAGTTTCAAATGAGCTCTATGGGTGAACTCACATTCTTCCTAGGACTGCAAGTGAAGCAGAAGGAAGATGGGATTTTTCTAAGCCAAGACAAGTATGTGACTGAGATTTTAAAGAAATTTAGCTTTAGTGATGTCAAAACAGCAAGCACACCCATGGAAATCCATAAGCCTTTACTCAAAGATGCAGATGGTGAAGATGTAGATGAACACTTGTATAGATCCATGATTGGATCATTGATGTATCTAACTTCTTTAAGGCCTGATATTATGTTTGCAGTATGTGCTTGTGCAAGATTCCAAGTCAAACCTAAAGTTTTACATCTTCATGCTGTGAAAAGAATTTTTAGATACTTAAAAGGTCAACCTAAATTGGGTCTTTGGTATCCTAAGGATTCACCTTATGATTTGGTGGCATTTACTGACAGTGACTATGCAGGAGCAAACTTAGATAGGAAGTCCACAATAGGAGGTCGTCAATTCCTAAGGTGTAGATTGATTTCATGGCAATGCAAGAAGCAGACTGTGGTTGCTAATTCCACAACTGAAGCTGAGTATATAACTGTTTCCAATTGCTGTTTACAGGTGCTTTGGATCCAAAATCAATTGTTAGATTATGGATATAACTTTATGCAGACTAAGATTCATATTGATAATGAGAGTACGATATGCATAGTGAAGAACCCTGTTTTTCACTCAAAGACAAAGCATATTGAGATTAGGCATCACTTCATCAGAGATTCCAATGAAAAGAAGCTTATTCAGATGATCAAGATTCACACAGATCAGAATGTTGCAAATTTGCTCACAAAAGCATTTGATGTTAGCAGATTTTAATATCTGATTTCAAGTATTAGAATGCTTAACCTCTGAAGTATTGATTAAGGAGAGGTTAATTGTGTTAATATGCAGTGAATTATACACAAAGGATGGTTGAAATGGAATGTAACAGTTTCTAGGGATGAAATTAAAGTTAAAACTGGTAACTCAAGAGTTAATGTTGATGGGCATTACTTAGTACTGTTAGGCGAAACTTAGTACTGCTGGGCAAAAGTTAGTGTTGCTAGGCAAACTTACTACTACTAGGTTACCGTTGCAGTTACAATTGCTGAGGGTAATTTTGGTCTATAAAATAGATACTTCGCTTATAGGTTAACTTTATTACCTATTTAAGCGCATTCGATCACACCATAATCGTTCTAAATCATTCTAATACTCTCAATTCACAAACCCTAATTCAATTTCATTGCCGATTCTAAAAAAAATCGATATCAATGGCGCGACTAAATTTTGCTGACTCACATAATATGGTTGCTTACTTGGAAAAATCCACAGAGAATGTTGATTTTGCTGAGATAGTAGACTTCCTGGATGCTAACCCTATAAGGTATGCCTTGACAAGTTAGTCCTATAATTTATGTTTCTTGTATTGAGCAGCTTTGGTCTACCGCTAAGACTTAAATAGTCAATAATGAAACAAAGATTCATGCCAAGGGTGAGGGCAAGACAATAGTAATATCAGAATCATCTGTGAGGAGAGATCTTCAATTTGATGATGAGGATAGTATTGCTTGTCTAACAAATACTGAGAAGAACGGAAATCTTTTGAAAACCCTTAATTGAGAGATCTTAAAAAGCTTTCTTAGAAACTTTACTTTTTATAAACCTTCTTTTCCCCCACCCATGGAAGTAACTTAACATACCATCTTACAATGTATAAGTTCAAAACAAATGATTGGAATGAATTTGGTACTAATATTGCATCTGCAGTTATATGTTTGGCTACAAATTAAAAGTTTAATTTTTCTAAATTGATTTTTGATGGTATGATGTGTAACAACTCGTATTTTTGATCAACAAACGACGTCATATATTTTACTAAGTTTTTTTTTTCTCTTTCACGTTCGCTTTTAATTTTAATAGTTAAGTTAAAATCGCGTAAGCTAAAAATTAGCGTTCAATGTAAACGGGCATCAAACAATTAAATGTTTACATCATTCAAGGGTTATATAATTATTTTGATGATAATTTATGTAACTTTTAGTTCAATATATTTTTATCGTGATACGTAAAAGTGTATACTTTCGCGATATAGTGCGTTTAGTCACTCTCGAAAAACCACAAAAAACTTTCTACGCTTCAACAAATACCCACTTTTATACCCAATACATAAAAGTTGCAAAATATATCATGTATATCTTATATATGCCGAAATTCTTGCCATTTGTACAAGTAATATATCAAAACTCTTTATTTTGGTCAAATAAGACACCATACTTCTTAAATGCACACCTTACCTAGCATACTTTGACTCAAGGACCATACCTAAGACCAAGACCATCACTTGGACCATGCTTTGACTCCTAGATCATGTCTTGCACCATACCTTGTCTTTTGACTAGATTTTTTACCTTATATACATGTATACATAAAGAGAAGTAACACATATGCTTTACACTTAACTAGAAAACCAAAACAAACCTCCCTTTTGGCTCTATACATGCTACGGCATCAACCCCCCCCTACACAAACCCATACAAAATTTTATTCAACCCATACACTCCTATACACACCCATCCTAAGATGCTCTAAGGTGTTTCCAACCATTGGCTAATCTTTTTCAAGTATTAATCAAGAAAAGTGAAGATAGGGTTTTTTATCGTGGAAAGCTAGGGTTTTGTTATTGGTAAGCTTTGTTTTGAAATCTAACAAACGGTTTAGTCATTCTGTATTCTCATCTCATACATCATCCCTAAGGTCTTCTAAATTCTTTTATACTTTTTATTATCATTATTTTATGCGTTATATGTTATATACGGCTAAATCACCACTAAGGACTTTTGAATATGTAAAAAGGGTTTTTAATAATGTCTATGAAATTATACACTTTCTTACGTCATATGGTCCATATATATCAAGAAATAATGGATCTCTAATTATATAACATGTTTGTTTAAGTATAAACCTGTTTGTTAGAAATTAGGGTTTATACAGTTTAATAAAACCAAAACTTTTTATAAATCAATACACTTGGAATAATAAAAGGAGTTTTTTTTTCGTGTACTCCATACAGTAGGTAGAAGCCTCATATAAAAATAATACGTTTGGTGGCCCATGACGATTTCCAAAATGATAAGAAACTCGAAAAACCAATTTACAACGAAAAAGATACGTTAATTACGAGTTTACAACGAGAAATACTTTTATAAAACTATTTTTATAAAAACACTATTCATTACAGCAACTTCAGTTTTTAAAACATCAAAAATATGATATAACTTTTAATTACGAGATCGTCCTCGAAAGAATCTTTTAAAAAAGCAGGAGCTATAACTAATAAAATACGACATTACGGGTTTAACGACAACAAATACGAATGTATATAAAATACATGTCTGTTATGAACAGTAAAAGTTACTGCTCATCAGGGGAGAAAATTTATGTAAAAAGTCAAATAACGTATAACCCGTTCTTAATACAAAAGATGGGCATAAGAAACGGGCATATAGAATCGGGCGTTAAAACGCAAAAGATTATGCTAGTTTTTACTTAAACTGTAATTAATAAAAACGTTTTAACTTATTAAACACAATTTTACCAAAACCATTAGTTGGTGATTAAGCTATATAGAATTATTTGTGGTTATCAAAGTACTATATTACTAGGGAGTTTCATAATGAGGCCTCTTCGGATGGCGTATCGACGAGTTGTTGGATTTACGATTTAAAGTGTCCAATCTCCTCGAACGTCATGTCATGACCTCTTAAATTATGATAGCCCGAACGATAGTACGATGTAACAACTATAAGATTATATTCAAGTACTCGGTACTTATACGACCTATGATAATTTAGGTTGCCTTCGATTTCCTTTCGTGACCATTTTTCTATTGTTAAACTTGTTGATTTCCATTCACTCAAGGTGATCATAGCCCTATTTTACTTGTTTTAAAACTGTATTGGGGAGAATACATGCTCTTTTACTAACTTGGTATATTTTACTACAATACAATACCTTCAATACTTTGTGAGTTCATAAGTCCGCATTCAATCTTTTCAATGTTTTTATAAACCCAGTCGCAGGGGAATACATGCCGTTTTACAAAGTGAACCCCCCCCTTAAAAAATTGAATTTCTACTACGCAAGCGTTACATGATTATTTTACTAAAGCTGAGTTTTTACTACCTGATAGAGGATCTGACTACTTATATTTGAAACCGTGAATTTTAGACATGATTGTTTTACTATCGGACACAAGTGTTATTTCAAAGTGTAATGTCTATCCATGATTACTGCCTGATTTTTAATTAATGCCTAAGTTACCTTATTGCCATGTGAATCCCTATTATCATGAACCGTTAAATTGCTACTTTATAATTGAGCGCTGGTGTTTATGGGATATATCTATCGGACTAACAAATCCCCACCCATACTTGGGTCACTAGTATGATCGGGTGCATTTAACATTGAGAGATTGTATAGGGTGGTTGGCAATCATCCTATATTCTGATTGGGGCCAAAAATCTAGTTAAGGCTCCGGTGTCATGAAGCAAAGGCAATTTAACATATACTTAGACTGAATGAATGTGTTTCCTTGTCTACATTACTTTGTTTTGGACATCTCGGAATAAGTACATAGACCCACCATACTTCGATCTTGTGGTCCACTTTAAAATACTTCTTGATTTGATAATCACTACTTGGGGATGGATTTTGGATGGATTTTCGGAAATAACACTTTTAAATGTTTAACAGCTACTGTGTCTTCAAAATATTTCTTAAATTAATTTCCAATATTGCTTTTTTACTTAAACCTATGAATTCACCAACATTATTGTTTACAGTTGTTTAGCATGTATTTCAGGTTATATTTTGCTAGTGGAGCATTGGGAGCAGTTCGAGTCGCGCGATATATATAATTAAAGAAGCTTAATAACTTGAGTACTATGTGACAAACGTTTTGACAATGTTTTCTAATACACTTATAAATGAAACTGTTGCAACTCTGGATCTTTTATTAAATAGAATATGACCTTTATTTAAAAACAGTTCCATTTTAAGGTCGTTTCCGTGACTTGTGTTTTGGAGCCCTGAAAGTAGCACCAACCAATTTTACCAAACCGCTGCGTTGAACCTGATGTTTGGGCTGTTTACATGATGAAGGAACTTGGATAGTTTCTAAAAAAGTTTTTTATGTTATCCAAGGTTTTTACAACAGTTTTGAAACAAACAAATTTGAAAATCATTCAGAAATTAATGCAGTTTTATGATACACCTTCTCATACTAAAAAGATTTTTGCAAACATGAGAAGGCAAGGAAAATATTTTTCAAGGACTATAACACCATTGTTTTCATCTATGCTGGCACAACAAGCAAATATGGGTGAACGGTCAGGACAACCCACTGATCCCCAACACACATCCATATCTGCTCAACCCTCTAATGAAGAACCAATCACTGTTCCATCATCATCTCAACCCAAAAAGACTCACAGACCTATGAAAGCCAAAAGGGCCACTGAGATATCCACAAGACTATGGACAAATTTCACCTTTTGCAGATTAGACTTGACACAAAGTAGAGGGAAACAGAATGGAAAGGGCTTGCCACTAATGGCTTTCTAGCTTTAGAAGTAGAGTAGGCAGTGGTAACATAAATAGGAACCTAATCTACTGGTTACACTTAATTAAGCCAAGTCCTTAGGAACTGTTCAGGTAGTGGTCCCAGGTGCCATGATACCATATTGGGGGATGCAGAAGCTCAAACTAGGTTTGAGACTGCATCTAAACAATCCAATGATCCACCTCTCTCAAGAGTTAACATACTTGGAAATGTGAAGGACAGACTGAAACTTAAGGAATTGATGGACCTTTGTACAAAACTATCTGATAGAGTTCTTGACTTGGACACAACAAAGACTGCTCAAGCAAAGGAGATTGCTAGTTTAAAGAGAGTCAACAAGCTGGAAAGGAAAAGGAAGTCAAAAACTCCAGGGATGAATTTATTCAAGATTGGTACCTCTAGCAAAAAAGTTTAGGTGAGTAGGATGCATCCAAACAGGGGAGGAATTTAAAACAGGGAAAACAGAGTTCAATCTTTGAAGAAAGTGATTTTGATGATGAAGGTTTTGATACAGAT
This sequence comes from Tanacetum coccineum, assembly GCA_026074375.1. NCBI lineage: Eukaryota > Viridiplantae > Streptophyta > Magnoliopsida > Asterales > Asteraceae > Tanacetum > Tanacetum coccineum. The sequence continues at coordinate 26,058 of BQNB010056842.1, forward strand.
ATGGATGAAGTGTTCAAAGATGTTGAAAGAGATGCAGAGCAGGTGATTAGTGTTGCTGCAGACGAAGTTCCTACTGGTGATGTAGTTAATACTGCTGGTACTGAAGTTAATACTGCTAGTGCATCTATTAGTACTGTTGAACCTATTACTACTGCCAGTGTTAATATTACTACTGCTAAACTAATTACTCCTCCAACAACAACAACTGTTTTTGAAGATGAAGATCTTACAATTGCTCAGACTCTTGTGAAGATGAGGAGTGAGAAATCAAAGGTAAGAGGAGTGGTTATGCAAGAACCTAGTGAGACTGCTACAAGACCAACAGTACCACCTCAACAACATGATCCTAAAGACAAAGGAAAGGGTAAGATAGTTGAACAAGAAAAGCCATTAAAGAAAAAGGACCAGATCAAGTTTCATAAGGTAATTGCTCAAAGACTACAAGCTCAGATGCAAGCTAAACTAGAAGAAGAGGAAAGGCTGGCAAGAGAAAGAGAAGAAGATGCAAACATTACTGAATGAGATAATAGCACAAGCAATGAATGGATGCAACTATGAGCTAAGTCTGCAAGAATACATGCACCAGAGCAGGAAGAGTTGACCCATTGAAGTAAAGTCCAAATTGTTTGTGGAGCTGATAGGATTAAAAGGACGAAGCATTTTTGCAAAGACTTTAGAGCGGAAGAGCAGAGAAGAAAACCACTAACCAAAGCTCAAAAGAGGAATCAAATGTGTACTTATCTAAAAAACATGGCTGGATTCACTCATAATCAGTTGAAGAACAAAAGCTTTGATGAAGTTCAGAAGGCTTTTGACAAGACCATGAGTTGGATAGACTCATTTGTACCTATGGATTCTGAAGTGGTAAAAGGAAGTAAAGATAGAGCAGAAGGCAGTGAGACTAGAGCAGAAGGAAGTTCTAAGAGAGCAGGAGAAGATCTTCAACAAGAGTCTACCAAGAAGCAAAAGATGGATGATGATAAAGAGAAAGAAGAACTTAAACAATGCTTTGAGATTGTTCTAGATGATGGAGATGATGTAACTATTGATGCTACACCCTTGTCTGTCAAAATTCCAATTGTTGACTACAAGATCTATTAAGAAAGGAAGAAAAGTTTCTTTCCAATTATTAGAGCAGAAGAATTAAGACCTCCGATGTACTTATACTGGTTAGTAAAATGCTTAAGAACTTTGATAGAGAAGATTTGGAAGTTATTTGGAGGATAGTCAACGCTAGATTTAAGAAGACAGAGCCAATGAATTACATGGATACTTTCTTACATCTTAATTTGAAGACCATGTTGAAGATAGTATATGGAAAAATCAACAAAGATTAGTTAAAGTGCTGAATTGGATGCTTTTTGATTCTTGTGGAGTTCATTTTGTAATAGTTGCAAGACAAAACCAAATTATCTATTGTTAGAAGAGTATCCACTTATAAAGAACACACTACATCAGATGTTTAATAATGTGAAGCTTCAAGTTTATTATGAGAGTGAAATGGCATATGAGCTTCTTAGATTGGTCAAGAAACAACTTAAGGTAGGCTATGTACCTGAATGACGTGTTTGGAAGCATCCTCCTAGTAAAGATAAAGCTTTTAATCAAGAAACTTGAAGATTCAGCTGATGAACATCAAGTTTACGGGAGGATTGTTGGGATTATAAGACTTCTTAGTGCTGTTGAAGTTATTGCTGCTGGTTATGATTATTACTGCTGGTGAAGACTGAAGAAATATTCTAAGTGATTAATACTGCTAGTGCAAAAGTTAAGACTGCTAGTGGAAGTTACTGTTGCTCAAGAAGTTCAAGGAAAATATACTAAGTGGTTACTACTGCTGATGTAAAGTTACTGTTGTTAGTATAAAGTTAATGCTGCTAAGAAAGTTAATACTGTTGGTTATAAGTTAGTACTGTTAGATCAAGTTAGTACTGCTTATGTGATATGGATGAGATATTTTTGTAATAGATACGTATAAGTTATTTGATTAGAAGATCATGATAATTCAGGAATATATTATAAACACAGTAGGACTCCTTGGTGTATAAAAGGAGGTCCTAGGGTATTAGGTTAGATATATCTCATATATCTCTCATACATCTCTCATCATAGTTTAACCTAAGTCGATTAGATTCAAAGTTTTGTAACCCCAACACTATTAAGAGTGTTCATATTATATTGAGGCTAAAAGTTTAGTAAACTGTTTGTTATTGATCTTATTCATTACCGTTTCGTTGAAATTCTTCTTAGTATCATTGACTAGATTCCGCATAGTCTTTGATATTCACAATCAAAGTTTCTATCATAGTTATTTTGAATTTATTCAATACAACTTAGCCTTATACAAGCTAAGCAAAATCTATTCTATTGGGATCAACAACTGTTAGAAACTAAGATTATACCGAATGGTTCTACCAATGGAGGACAATAGTGTAGTTCAGTTATATAACTAATCTAAACTTGGTCTTTAAGTGAATAGAATGTACTTATCTTAGCTAAAACTTGACACATTGTTCTTTTTGCAGTTCAAGACATCATAAGCCTTTCACGTTGTCGACGACAAATGTGCAAGATGCACGCCAAAATTATATGATGAATGTTTACACAAATTACAAATGTTGATTTTCTAAGCTTCTTTTTCGGAGTATGCTGGGTAGTAGTTTAAGATCAAGATGACGGCATATGTTGTGGAGAGTTAGGCATATGACTGATATGGAGAAGGTGATCTATATACCATGGGAAAATCATGTGAAAGTTCTAGCCACTAAAAAATAACTAATTTTGCATGGCTTAATTATGTATAAATCAAATATGATTAGGCGTGTCGTATATGGTCGCAACAACCCTATTCATCCCTTGAATTACAACCACTGCGTATCTATGTATTAGATTACATTACTGCTTGCTATAGGGATAATTTGCTGTTCTGAACAAGATTTTAAAGAACAGACATGTAAAGATGAAAAGGCTAAGGATAACGTTGCGAGTGGGGTTATAATGGTTTTAGCAAGATTGGATTTGGCGTGGCTGGATTTTTTTTTTAAATTTTACTTGACCCGTTGCCTCGAGTCATGAATGAGTACTGAATGAATGTACTAAGTTAGCTAGGCAAGTTTAAATGATGTAATGACTTAAGTGTTTATTTGCAAATGATAAATGGTGTTTAATAGTATAAAATAGGAATTCTAAGTTTCACTTTTAGCATCATGTTGATAGATTTCATCATACTTTTTAATTATATATTGTGGCTCATTTTCTTTGGTTCATGAGTACAACTCTCAACGAATTCTAGTAAAGAGGTAGTGCTCCATGGCTTCACTTTCGTCAACCCAAAACGACGCTCGCCTAATCTCACCATAGAGCCGCTGACAAAACCCTCGTTTAGTAAATTCATTTACCGAAATAAAAAGTTTTGTATCGATCGTTTCTTGTTTTAATATGTATTCTTGAACTGTGCATATTATAGTTTTTTTGGTAATAGTATATAGTATAATGTAGGGGTGGTAAATTCTGACCCGACACAAAACCCAACCTGAAACCGACACGAAAGTTAACAGGTTTGGGTTGAGTCTAATAAATTTTGAGTCGGGTTTGGGTCGACCCATCTGACTTGTTTATTAAACAAGTCAGGTTCGGGTTAGAAATAAATTAAGTAGGTCGACCCGCTAACCCGTTTAAGATTTATTTCTTAAATTAAAATTTATTTATATATTATTATATGTGTTAAATGGGTAAACGGGTCGATCCGCAAACCCGTTTAACGTGTTTAACCTCTGTAATGTGCCAACTTTTATATATAAAACGGGTTAAATGGGTTAACTCGAAACCTGTTTAACCTATTCAACTTGTGTAACCTATTTAACCCGCTAACCCAAGTATATATACGGGTTAAATGGGTCAGGTTTCGGGTTATGTATAAACATGTTAGGGTTGACATAGCTGATTTGAATATTTAAATGGGTTAGGTAAGGGTTGGGGTTTTTTGACCCGCCAACCTGTCAACCCGAACCCGGCAACCCGAACTCGACCTGAATTACCACCCCTAGTATAATGATTGTAGACAAAAATCACGCAATTTAAAAAAAGTTAGACTACGACATTCTTTGTCAAATATCATTTCACACATTAAACTTTATTCTCCATTTTATTAAAGTATAAAAGTTCCTTCGGTCATGCCTATTTTTACTCAGTTCACATGTCACAAATAGGGATGGCAATAAAACCGTACCCGACGGAGACCCGATCCCTAAACCCGAATTGACTGGGAATCCTCGAGTTGACCAAGGATGGGGATGGGGACGGGGAATCCCCGAATTATGAAACCGAGGATGAGGCGGATATGGGGATAGAATAAATCCCCAACCCCGAACCCGACCCCGAACTTTTTAGTGTACAAATATATATAAATTATTTGTATATTAATACTACATGTACATGTCTATGTATATGCTGGTGAGTATTCAAAAAGTATTATACTTGAAATACATTTGTATGTATATGTGATATTTAATGGATCAAATATTCTTAAAGTATTAAGCACTAACTACATACTTTATTCAACTAATATTTTTTCTCAATACACATATTCGATCTATTAATTTATATAATATATATGATGTTTTAGTGTTTACTGTCACACCCCGCCAAGGCGGAATCGCGAAGCATAATAGGATATGCATCATCACAACACATTGATGTCAACAATAGAGAATGTCTAAAATGCATTATATTAAAACCAAGTGTTATGATGATACCAAACACAAGAGGGGTCTTGTATTAAGGTTAATCACACACACAAAATACATAGAGTTGAAAATAAAATCCGAAATAAACGTCATCATAAGACAAAACAACCGAAGTACGAAATTAAGAATCGAAGACTCCATAATGCAAGTCCTATAGTCTCACAAGCCAATCTTCCTAACTTCACTTTCTACATGATGCTCACCTGAAAATGATGCTTAAAACGTCAACAATAATGTTGGTGAGAGTCATAGGTTTTAGACACGCAATAATACTCGCTTTTACTGTGATTATCAAAAAAAAGGAGGAAAATAATGAACTATCATGAACTTATGCTAGCATGCAACCAAAATCAAATCAACATATCCACAAACATAATTTCCCATTCAGGCTTAGAATAGCTGGCACTATAAGCAACCAAGCTCACCATGAATGTATCACACAACATATCACATTGGGTAGGCGTACCCATCCGATCCCACAACCAACACAATATGGGTAGGCGTACCCCTCCGATCCAATAATCACAAAGCATGAGTAGGCGTACTCATCCGATCCTATAAAACACATGTATCACATAGTCATATAATAGTCATGCAATGTCCGTACGAAACTTAAAACACATAATCACAGCGATATAGCACTTCAAAACATATTTTTCATCATTTCTATCCTGATAAAAACATAAAAATAGGACTATAAAACTCACCTGATGCACAACTACTTCACAATATCCTTGAATTCAATTAAACATAAATAAAACCCATGTTACACGCGATTAGGCTAAATGCCCAAGATGATGTAACAATCAATTGATGGACTACTAAGTTTATATTATGATTATAAACCCTTTACCATACTTCTTATATCTCTTTTATACTCTAATACCCTTAATTCATTTATTTAAGTTTTCTAGTTTTTTGGCAGAATTTTGTAGTCACTTTATGACCACAAATAAAATACGGGGGGGGGGGGGGGGGGGAAACATCATATTGACTTTTCCCTTTTCATTCTCTACCTTCCCAATCAGTTATGAACTACTGTGATGTTTTAGAAAAAATAATATTGAGCCTAACTATTTTATAAAATTTCAACATCACAAAGTACTCAAATTCGGATCTGAAAGCACACCAAAAAACTTGATTTTTCTAAAAATACTTAGACAACGATTTCGGACTTGTGCTTTGAGCTGGAGTTAATAAACACATAAAATATGACCTTTGATTTTGGCTAACCTCAATTCAACTTTTAAGTAGGGGTTTTACTCCCCGAAATCAGACTCAAATCTGACCCGAATTTACTGTTTTGACAACCTTTCTTGCAAAAATCATTTGAAAAACTTTTTGACCTCAAAACCTTTCGGGGCCAGACTTTTTGGAAACTAGACTCTTTGAAATTAAATTTAGGCATAAGATTTATCCCAAAACTCGTTTTTATCATTGAGATATCATTCAATCAACACGACCCAAAATTCTGCCAAACCCTAACTTTCAATTTAACGCGATCTAACCTAAACCGTTTACACCCACATGCTCTAAATCTAATCCAAAACACTCCCATATAGTTTTATATCATTAATTTACAGAAAATTTATAAACTCTAATTATTTCATCAATTAAAGTTACTAATTATAAAAAGATTAAACAAAAACTTAATTAAGATCATACATAAACCTTTACTCGATAGCACTTGAATCACCACCTTCGTTCTTGATTAAAAAAATATTTTTTTCTTCTCGAGGGATTCGGCCGAACAAAAAAGAGGGAGAGAAAAAAAGTGATTTAGGGATTTATTGATTTTGTATTTATAGTGCCAAGAATCCTAATTGTAATTAAATTTTGTTTCCTTTTTTTACTTTTTCCTATAACCGATCTAACCAACATCCCCTTTTATAAAATTAATTTTTTTTTTTTATTTTTTCTATAAAATTTCGTTCATCCCCCCTTCTATATATATTTTATATATTTTTTAAAAACAAACATGAGAAACTATCTACTACTTATTTACCTTAAATACTTAAATAAATACATAACTTAAAACAAAACACTTACACTACTTATTATTATTTTTCCCAAATTATTATTTACTTATTACTTCATAAATAAATTATAAAAATCTCAATTCACTAATTAATCTCAACTCGAAATTTAACGATACATACTTTTTCAATTTTACCGACGATAAAATAATGAAAATCACTATACTTCTGAAATCACCATCGCATACGAAATGAAATGACTAAATCATTCATTTCTACTATCACAAACACTTATACTAGCACTTATATCATAACACACATATCATCAATTCATCTTAAGCACATAATACCAAACTCATAAAACTAGGCAAGTTAACTCTAACGGTTAAACCAACCTCGATAAATCACGGTTGTCACAGTCTCCGCTCCTTAGGGAAATTTCGTCCCAGAATTTAATCGTTTTTACTGTTAACAATTTTGCTTACCCACACGAGAGTACAAATAGCAGCATAACAGCTATAAGCAAAGAGAACATCCAACTACATGAGTCTCGCCCGTCCTTGAGGAAACTCGTCAAAAACCTTAAGTTGTGTAACAACTTGATCCATAACTCAATCCCGCAACTCATCAAACAAGAACTGTTTTGAAATTAAGTTATGTGTTGTTACAAAGCTTAACGTTTTTAAAGAATTGGCTCGACTTCAGGTTTACTCACTTTATAACTTTAACCAAACCACCACAGAACATTTAAGGGTGCACTATAGTCTGCTAGTAACCCTATGTATCCAACTTTACTTAATACTTCCAACGATAGCTTGCTTAACGAGCAAGTGTGGATACTTAGTTTTTATGAAATCCTCATGACCTCGCTTCGAGTTATAATGAACTTTAACTATCAGAATCCTACTATGCTTCAAACTTTTAACCTCACGATCGATAATCTCAATAGGTTCTTTAACAAAATGAAGGGTTTTGTCTACCTTAATTTCTTCTAAATGCACATGCAGATTTGCATCCGCTAAATACCTTTTTAATTTTAAAACACATCAAGTACGCTACTCAATTATTGAGACAATATTAATCAATAGGCTATAGGACCTATCCTTTCAATGATCTCAAATGGTCCTACATACCTTGATGCTAACATGTCTTTCTTTCCAAACGCACTACACCTTTCCAAGGCGACGATTATCGAAAAGGATACACGTTAGGCTTCATATTTTTGTATCAGTAACACTTGATCCTCAACCTCAAACTCTAGTGGCTTGCGCCTATTATCAGCAGAGCTCTTTTGACGATCTCTCGCCGCTTTCAGCTTTAACTTTGTCAAGACTACCTTATCATTATCTCTTGCACCAATTCCGGTCCAATCAACCTGCTTTCTCCAATTTCAGCCCACAAAACGGGGGACCTACATTTCCTTCCATATAGTGCTTCAAACATAGCACATTGAATACTCGAATTATAACTATTATTATAAGAAAATTCAGCTAACGGTAGGTGAACATCCCAACTTCCACTAAAGTCGATCACTCACACTCTTAACATATCCTCCAATGTTTGTATTTTACGCTCACTTTGTCCATCCGTCTGAGGATGATAAGTCGTACTCATATCTAATCGCGTCCCTAAGGCTTTCTGTAATATTTTCCAGAAACCTTGAAGTAAATCTTCCATCACGATCTGAGATGATTGACACGGTCACTCCATGCCCTGCTACTATCTCGTCAATATAAAGCCTTGCTAACTTCTCCATCTTGTAATCTTCTCGTATTGCCAGAAAATGGGCTGACTTAGTCAGTCTATCGACTATTACCCAATTCGTATCATACCCACTACTTGATCTCGGCAACCTTGTAATAAAGTCTATAGTTATTCTATCCTATTTCCACTCAGGTATCTCTAACTGTTGCAATAGACCCGAAGGTCTTTGATGTTTCAGCATTCACATTTAAACAAGTCAAACAATTGCTAACATAGGTAGCAATATCCTTCTTCATACATGGCCACCATACATACCTCTAAGGTCATAGTACGTCTTATCCGCTCCCGGATGTACCAAGTACCTTGATGCATGAGTCTTGTTCATAATTATTGTCCTTACATCACCTATTAATAGAACCCATATAAAATACACACCTCCATCTTCCTTCCTTTCCATTAGTTGGTCTAGGCCACGCAGGATTTCTACTGTCGCGTTCTCTATCTTGGACGCCTTACCTGGAGCACAACCAGTATCTTGTCCTTAACACTTGACTAATAGTCATGGACATTGCGCGTACTCGCCTTGGTTTCACTCTCTCCTTTCTACTTAATGCATCCGCCACTACATTCGCCTTTTTTGGATGGTAACGAATCTCACTGTCGAAATCACTTAAACAATTCAATCCATCTTCGTTGGCGCATATTTAACTCTTTCTGATCGAATATGTGTTGAAGACTCTTACGATTAGTATAGATGACACTTTTCATCTCGTACAAGTAATGCCTCTAGGTCTTAAGAGCAAACACTACTGCTCTTAATTCTAGGTCGCGTGTTGTATAATTTTTATCATGAATCTTTAATTGTCGTGATACATAGGCGGTTACCTTGCCTCTTTGCATGAGTACACAACCTAATCCTGGATTTGATGTGTCGTAGTAAACTACAAAGTCTTTTGGTCCATCAGGAAATGAAAATCTTGGTGCATTACACAAATTGTCCTTCAAAGTATGTAAAGCTTCTTCTTGTTCACTGCCCTACTCATACTTCCGATTCTTCAACACTACGTCCTGTAGAAGCAAGGGGTTTAAGCAATCTTAAGAAAAAAAAATTGCGATGAAACGTCGATAGTAACCTACCAATCCTAAGAACGATCATTTCTCGGATGGCGTCTTAGGTACTTTTTAATTCTTTGTTGCTTCTATCTTACTAGAGTCCACGTAAATATCATTGCTATTAACCACGTGTATGAGAAAACGCACTTCTTGTAGCCAGAATTCATACTTGGAAAACTAGGCAAACAACCTCTCCTTCTTCAGTAGCTCCAACACCAACTTTAAATGATCCTCGTGATCCACCTTAGACTTCGAGTGGATCAAGATATCATCGATAAACATAATGAAAAACTTGTCTAAATACGGCTTGCACACCCGGTTCATCAAGTCCATGAAAACCGTTGGTGCATTGGTTAACCCCAAAAAGCATAACCGTAAACTCAAAGTGTCCCCCCCCCCCCCCCCCTATATACGCTTCCTAAAGCCATCTTGAGATATATCTCCCATGTACTCTCAACTCTACGATAACCAGATCAAAGATTTTATCTAAAAAAATAAACGCGAACTTGTCAGATTCATCTAACAAATTTCAACCTGAGGAAGAATCTTGTGGCAGCTAGTCCAACTCTCGATAGTCTATGCACATTTGAAATGAACCGTCCTTCTTCTTGAACAACACAAGTTCTCCCCACGGAGAGTGACTTGGTCAAATAAAACGTATATCAAACGAATCCTAAGGGTTACGAACTATCAAATAGGGTAGCAAACGAATATCGAATCAAAGGCTAGAAAACATCTAAGGATTTCACATATGCAAATAGATGCGAATAAAATGTCATAAGAATCCTTAAAAGAAAGGATAGAATATATATGTACCGATAGAAAACGAAAAACGAAAGAATCAACAAGCGTACCATGATAAAAGGTACACATAACGAATAATGATACGTATCAAGATTGATAAATACGAAAGATAGAATTTCTTATACCAATAATCGACTTTACTCGAAAGAACCAACTAAATACTATTTTTATAAAAATCATTTTAAAATAATAAAGAAAGTCGTTTTAAATATAAAAATCATTTTAAATCTTAAAATCGTCTTGAATACAATTTTTATAAAAATTCACTTTAAACATGGTTGTTATAGAATAAATCTAGAGACAGTTATTTAATGGTGTATCGCATCTTATCATTTTGAATCATTTTAAACATACTTTTCATAATAAAAATAAAAATTATTAACCATAAAAAAAACAGTTTCGTATCTTATTTGTAAAGACCATTTTAAACATATCTTATTCATAAATATCATTTTAAACATAGTATTGACAGTCAACCTGTATCACATCGTTTTATAAAAATCATTGTAAACATAGTTTTCATAAAGAGACATTAACATAAAAGCGACGTCATAACGTATTCATAAAATCATTTTAAAATAGTTTTCACCAAACACCATCAAGATGTACTTCAAAAAGTTTTCATAATTCGACATTAATATAAAACATGTTACTCAAATAAGGATATCGTAATACCAAAAGAGATTGTAAAATACCGTAAAGACTCTAACACAATTTTATTGTTTGAAAGCAAAAGAAAATACCATGAACCATATAGTCAGAATAACAGTGAAGCGAACATGCACAAGAGAAATTCATATGAAGACATTACAAACCAAAAGAAGAATGTAAAGACTAATCCGTACTTACAATCAAAAGAAAAATGTCGGTACTAACATGTCGCAACATGTTACGAAAACCAAAGGATATCTAAAGAACGGAGTAATGATATGCACTAATATTTTTGGAACAATTAGTGCTTAAAAGAAAATTTTGATACTCATATGAGTAATCAATACAACAAAAGAACCAATGGAACGTACCAATATCCAAAGAAGCAGATCCGAATAACCAATATTCATCAAGACGCCGAATAGAAAAGTTAGATCATCCATACCGTCATGGTACAAACAAGGGATGCTAAAATAAGGGTTATATATCCGAGCGAATAATCGAGTAGACGAACAAACTCAATAATCGTAATAATATCATTAACGGGTATTTGGGGTATTTGCAAGCGATAGATAGAAGTAAAACTTACTAACTTCATAACTATTCATAATACAACCGCACATAATATAACATCTTACACTACCAACTAACAAGCAAACACCGATCAATGCAATCATGGTCACGAGTCTACGTGTGTGATGCCTTTATAATTATGTTGGCCACCATAATTATAATTGCATCCTTTCACACGTATACTTACTTCCAAGACTACACATCTTAATGATAACGCACATATATCACATAGCAAATCTTACACGACTCTAATATAACACAACCACGATGCTCCATCAAAATAGTATTTATTTATATAAAGATAAAATCAAAAACAACGATCTCGAAGCGCCTAAAAATATGTAATATCCGAAAGAAATCATCGATAGCAATGTGTCAAGGTAAAAGAAAGGATAAACTTATGCTGGGCCTCACTTGGGTTTAACTTTGCTTTCACAAACCCAACTATGCAGGTCTAGGCCTACTACGAGCATCCGACAAGAGATCTAAGTCGGCCTCCTTCTCTGACTCTTCTAACTAACCCTCCTCATTCAGTTCCTTGAGAGGCTCCTCCTTAATTGGCCCTTCTTCTAGATCTTCTGATATTGAGTAGCCCGTGGGTCAAAATAAAGCTCAAAAAAAATGCAAGAAAACAAAATGCCTAGATAGCTAAAAACATAGATCCTATTATGCAGCTATATGAAGGACTCCTAGGTTATAGTCTAGGTCAAACCACCTACTTCTCTAAAACCAATGGCTTTGATACCAATCTGTCACACTCGGCTAAGGTGGAAACACGAGGCATAACAAGATAGGCATCATCACAACACATTGATGTCAACAATAGAGAATGTCTAAAATGCAATTATATTGAAAATAAAGTG
>BQNB010056843.1:0-38486 GCA_026074375.1 Tanacetum coccineum
TAGCGTACACTTGAGATCTTAAAAATCACATTATTAGCCATATATTTTAATCACATTTTCTCCCCTTATTAAAAATGTTAAATCTTTTAATATTTTAGATATTAATTGATAAAATATATGCATTCGGGGAGAAGATGTCCAATTATTAACAAGCCGACTATTGGAACATATTAATTCTCCCCCTCAAATTATGAGGGAATTATATGGTGTTTGAGTACATTAATTTGAAAAATTTTGAATTTACTAAGAAATTTTTGAAAATTCGTACTCAAACACTATATATGCCTAATTATAGTCTACACTATTTATTCACATATTAACAAGTTTTATTATATACGAGAAATTAACCTAAAATGAGTTGAGACAAAATATGACAGAGTCAGATTGTCCTTTCTAGTATCCTAAGATCATTCCCGTATTTCCTTCCACCAACAAACTTCTCTAGATTCTGCATCAACCTCCTCTGATAAAGCTGCTTTTCTATATCCTAAAGCATAACCCGAGCCCTTTTCTTGTCTAAGTTACTCCATTTCCTCATTGGAAGATATTCCATTCTTATTCTCGCAGAAATGTCATGAAGAGCAGACCGAACATCGTTGAGCGTGCCATCAATAAACTTGTGGAGTTCATCAGCGCGTATCAATCTTTTTCTCTTGAACTGATCCACGCATATAATTCCATGATGGTTTGAGTATGAAGTGTATGCGGTTTTATTCTTGAGATTCGATCTATATGTGTCAAGTTTAGTGAGGTTGAGCTTCTTTTAGTAACTTTTGACACCTAATTGAAGATCTTCAACCTGCTTTTGAATGACAATACGTCTGGTGTACATACGTAATGCCACATTCAAATCATATCGTTCGTTGATTGTGAGATTGGTCAGCTTTTGTTGAACGAGTAGAAGTAACATGTCCTCAATGTCTTGCAGGCGTAGTCTTTTGAAATCTCCTTCTTTAAACGTATATAGATTCTGATCATCTCGACGAACTTCAATCTCTTCCAGGTGACCGTAGTCATACATCTTCATGATTTTAAGTCTGGTTACCGCAATGATTCTTCTTCTGGAGTAGACATCTTTGGACGAAGTCAGGTTACTTGCATGTCTGTAAAATCTTTGGCGTTTGGGACCCTAGTGTGAAGTGCCCAAGTAAGCATGTTGATCATATTTCACCTGCACAGGACTCCACAAGTTACGAACCAAGTCTTCAGTCCATTTTAGATCATAAGTAGCAGCTTTTTTCTTTGTCACAGAAGTTAAGTATCGTCTGCTTAACTCTCTACCCTTCAGATATTCCAGATCATTATTAAGAAAGTAATCCTGAGGGATGATTTGGCGTCCTTGATGATCTTGAATTAATGGAAGAGGCTTTCTGAGATCGAACGAATATGGTTTGTTTTTGGGGTTATGCCAGCCAAGTCGTTCAGTTGTTGTTTTGGAACATTCTTTAAGATGGTACTCTAATTCAGTAATACTCTTGCAAGTGCCTTTGAGCAGGTTGAATGCCGGTCTAACCAAATTTTTTGAGTCAGATTTGGAATTTTAAGCCGATTTATGACAAATGCAAAGAAATCAAATGAAGTATCATTAAGCTCATCAAATGAAGTGGGAGGTTCTTTAGCACGTGCAACTTAACTAATCCAGGTCTGAGGAGGTCGAAAGTCAACTTGTTGTTTCTTACTCCAATCAAGATCAGGAGTTGGAGGTCGCTCAGGTTTCTTGAACCAGTCAGCTTTGGTAACCTCTATGTCAGAGGGTTGTTCATCATTTTCTCCCGTGACGAACTCTTGATCTTGTTGCATGCCCGAGTCTTCAACAGTATGACTTGGCTCCTCTGTATGGGCAGACTTGTCGAAAGACTTATGTTGATATTGGGAGGCATCTTTAGAGGTGCTTGAAGAATTCTTATCCTTTGACCTTGAATCTCTGAAGGACTCAGTATCTTTACTTGATTTCCTTCTTTTCGTCCCTCGGTCTGATCCAGCGGAGGGGTCTTGATCTTTGTCTTTTTCATCTCGAGTCCTCTTTAATGAAAAGACTTCACCATATGAATCAAAGAGATCTTTGTCAGTGTTATAAGACTCGACCAGTGCATCATAAAGCTTCTTTTTGTAGTCAACTTTATCATATGACTTGTTCTTCTCCATCTTTTCTATCAGTATCTCTGTGAGCTCAAACTTGAAGAGTGATGCGGATGCCTCATAAGTAGACGTTGGTTATGAAGAAGACCTTGTCAAAACTACAGCTTCTACTGATTCTGTGACATTTTTCTCTATCATAGGATTTGCAAAATCTGATACTGCTTGAGGAAGAATCTGAGGAAGTTAAGTTTTGACTTCTTCCTTAATAAGATCTCCCATTGACGTGTCAATGAGTTCTATGTAAGCATTCTTCTCATCCTGAGCTTCTTGTCTGCAATCTAAATTATGTGCTAGAATCGCCTTGTTTATCGCTTCTCTAAGTTTGTTATCCATGTAACGATCAACTATAGCAGGAATGGAGGAGAGAGCTTGAGCATACTAGTTAACCTGTTTTATCTCTGACATATCTTTTTCCAAGTTGGTGACTCTGTCGTTGAATATGAATACAGATGAGAAATCCAGAAGTGAAGGAAATAAGGTTGTAGCTTTAGAAGTTGTTGGTGTTGGAGTCGATGTTGCTTGTTATAGAAGAGGATTGAGGGACGGAGGCGGTGAAGGAATAGTTGTATTGAAACTAGATGTGTTTTCAGGAACTGTCATTGTATGACGAGCTGAGGTTTCCATCAATGAAGCAATCTCATTGTCAGCTGGAGATAGATTCTGAAGATTTAGGATCTTGCTTGAAAAATTAGAGGAGACAGAAGAGCTTTGTACAGGTTCATCAGCCTTCTGTGTGTCAAGGACCAAAGTAAGAGTCACATGAGCATCTTCCTCTACTTTCTCAAACCCTAATTCTTGAGAAAATTTTTGTTGTTCTGAGGCTCCTTAATCAGCATTGGTCATTTCAGTATCTTAATTTCCAGCTCCTTTGTAACCTCATCATCTTCTTTGTCATACATCGTTTCTTTATCATCAATGTTTTCTTCTTCTTCTTATTCATAGAATTCATCATCAAGTTCTTCTTCTTCATGTTTTGTCTGATCTACATTAGTCAGTTTTCGGATCACGGATTCTAGTTCTCTATCAAGCTCTGTATTTTCGTGCATCACTGGTCATCATCATGATGCATTACTCTCCACTCCATCATCTTCATTAAATCATCAGAATCATTTTCATCATCTTTATCTTCATCATCACTGTTACCCCAAGACTCTTTCTCACTTTCATATTTGTATATGGGTACATCGGGAACCCCTGGTATAATACCAGTTCTTTCATCTGTACCAGAAGACTTTTGTTGTTGCTCATCAGGAACCTTTGACAGAGTGTCAACTCCAACACCTGAGCCACTTGCGTAAGAACTATGAAATTGTGTCTTGCTTCTTTTGGTAGCCAGCTTAAGTTGTTTAGCTTCAGTTAGTTCAACCTCAGATAATACAGCTAATCCTTTGGCTTTTATCTTCTTTGCAGGTTGCTTCTTCTTGTCTGGTTTAGCCACCTTAGCTTTTGACTTGAGTCTGGTACATTTAGTAGCTTGAACAGGCTTTTGCTTGGGTGATGTATCAGAATCAGCTTTCTTTCGAACGTACTTTGGTTTTGGAGTTTTCTCTCCAGAAGCAAAAGCGTAGTATGTCTTGTAAGCATTGGATTCCAACATTGCTTGGTTTGTTAGTTCCTTTGGGAGAATGGTACCATATACTTGAGTATCTTCATGTCTGGATATGCACCTCATAGAAGTAAACATAGTGTCATCTTGAGCAGTGTGCCAAAACATCTTGTTTCTCCTCGAAATAGATTGATCCTTTGGCATGAAGTAATCAATGATGATCTTTGTGAATCTCTTGTTTGTCTTCTTATCATATTTATATTCTATCTGGAACAAGAAGTCTTCCCAGAGTAGATACACATAGTCGATTTTCTTCTTATAGAACATACCCCAAATTATTTTAGCACGGGACAGACGAATCTTGTCCATTCCAGTTTCTTTACCACTTAAGCACATGTTGATAACAGTAGCAAATGCTCTCCATGGTTGATGTAAGTAGTCAACATTCACATCAGTGAGATAGGTGATGTGTCTAGTGTGCCCTAGATCTCTAATGAAAGAGAGAATATCTTGTTTCAGTGGGAGGTCTTCAAACTTTTGTCCTGGAATTTTAGGGCAGATCAGGAGAATTTCTTTGAACATATCAACATCGAGAGAGAATTTCTTCTTGTTTATCGTGAATCTGATGGATGACTTATGAATAGAAACTATAGCCTAAAATTCTTGCATATAAATGGTAGGAACATCTGCAGTGATTAGGAATGCTTGGTAAAAAGGAGTGAGAGCAAGAGCATCCAGCACCACTTGAAATGTAGCTTCTTTCGGTTTGATGTCTGTTTTGAGTCTCATGTTGCATTTCCTGAACTCAAGACGGTTCGCAAGGGCAACAAGAGCATCATCAAGGGCTTTCTGTTGAGCTTGAGTGGTATTCATGATTCTGCTAAGATTTAACCAATACAGTTTATACATATAACCAATTTTATATATAACACACTATAAGGCCTTTGATTGTTGAATACTTAAGCTGGATTCATGTTGTGATATCATTTTAATGATTAGGCTCATTAAGGCATTTAGCATTATTGAATAAGATCTAATCATCCGAAGGGCAACTTAATTGGGCATAATGTGAAAGGCATTAAGACAACTGAAATTGTGTTTTGGGAATCCTATTCAACCTAATTTATAGAGAATAAGGTAACCTAAGACATGATCAGATATCCTTGTTGAACCTTGATATATAGCCTACTTAACTTGATTAGATTGCACAATTAACCAAATTTAATTAGCTACCTAACTTGAGTTGAAAAATTGCCTTCAGAAAAATTCAATCTTAAAATTCCTTAAAATCCATTGCTAAATCGCCTCCTATTGAGGAGTGTTAAATCGACTCCTAAAGAGGGTTGTTAATTCGCCTCTTAATGGAATTGCTAAATCGCCTCGTTAATGGAATTGCTAAATCGCCTCCTATATGGAATTGCTAAATCACCTTGTGAGGAAAAGTTGTTAACTCGCCTTCTGAAGGGAGTTTTTAACTCGCCTTGTGAAGGGAGTTTATAACTCGCCTTGTGAGGGAGTGTTGTTCACTCGCCTTCTGAAAGGAGTTGTTAACTCGCCTTCTGAAGGCGTTGTTAACTCGCCTTACACAGGCAGTTGATAACTCGTCTTCAAACAAATTTTTTACACACATGAAATTTTAAGTATCAAGAAGTGTTTAAATAACATACTCAACAGATGTATAACACTTAGGTTCATTTATAACAACATTTAGCCACAGAATCATCAAAAACGATCAAGAACGAGCATATTTATTCATTTTAATGCATTCAAATAAGAAACTACAAACAAGGATGAGGTTTAAAGGTTAAAACACATTCAAGAATACATAAATCCACTTTCTTACACAAAACCCACAAACATATTTCACTAAAACCCAAAATACCCAAAATTTCACAAACAAGAATCATCAATAACTCAATCATATGATAACTAAACACAAAACTATTTTAATCGAGTATTCTACACACCTAAACTAACAAAACCCCTCAATCAATTTAAGGTTTTAATCACATTCGATTTCGAAGAACCCTAATTCGAAATTTAGGGTTTTTGTGATCAAGCATTGATGTGTTTCAAAAGCTTTAAATTTATAAGACTGAAAATACCGGATAATTATATGGAAACACATGGGTAAAAGTATAACCCGCGTATGTAGTATAATCTTTTTATGTAAGACCAGGTCGTCCACAGGGATTATAGTAGTGTTCAAATAACCAGAAAGAAAATAGACTTTAAAAACTTTGAAAATAACTTTAGTTTTACCAATGATAAAAAGTATGACTACTCTGATAGTTGAAAATAACTTATAAGTGTTGGAAATGATTTGACCTCGAATATGGGACTTTAATTTATAAAAATGATTTCTCATCAGAAAACGTTTTCACAAACTAACATGGTTAACTTAAGACTTATATTTAGTTAACTAGACCAAATGTGCCACTCAAATAATCCAGTTATTATTATATCAAAGCTTATTTTGTTTATCAATTTATGAAAGTGGATTTCTCGGCACAAACGTTAAAGACCATAGACAAATCTTTAAAACCACATAGATCATAACGGGTCTTTCGACCTATACCAATATGATTATATAATCTAAGTTGATAAGCAAAAATAGATAAGATAAGATATAACAGGTTTGCAACATAAGCTTAAGATTAAAGCAATCAAGATCATACCAAACACTTATTCATTATCGTAACTTCACCGAGCAGTCATGAGATGTTTAGCCTCTCATGGATAATGAGTTCATAACAAAAGTACACTTTACATAAACTTCCATTATTTCAATAACTAGGTAAGAAAATTGTCTTCGTTCTTGATCGTTAGATCTTTTCCTTCAAAGAAACAGGTGTTTCTTGGTGTAAGGAAAGTATGTGTAAGTGGGATAATTTGTAGAATGAGATAGATAGTAAGGAATGAGTGCTTTGAGGATGAAAATTCATCCTCGGTTTATAGGCAAGTTTGGGTACAAAGTGAAGCGAACTTAGGAAAAAGTGCGGCAGACTTTGGGTGTTAATACGATAGCATTTAATGGCTTTTACTGGAAGTTTGGCGCACTTAAAAATAAGTGTGGCGGTTTTGAGGAGTTAATGCGATAGCATTTATTAGATTTTAATTCTCCAGACTTTAGGAGAAAGTGTGGCGCACAATATTATAAGTGTGGCGGTTTTGGCTTCAAAGGAAAGTGGTCACACAATATTATAAGTGCGGCGGACTTTATAAACTTTAGCTAAAAATCTTTCTTTTCTTGTATTCGCCTCCCAAAGTGTATAGATTCTTGAGCTTGGGCCTGTAGTATCTTCAAGTGAACCTATAAGCAATTCAAGCTAATTAAGTACCAAAAGTTCATAAGAAATGATCAAATATACATAAATAATGCCATAGAAATATGTATAATTTGGGCGTTATCAAATCCCTCCACACTTAGCTTATTGCTTGCCCTCAAGCAATGGAAGTGAAAAAAATAAAATCATTTGTCGTGACGTGGAGAGAATTTGGATTTTTATAAGAGTTTTCATTTTGGATACCTTTTCAGGCATAGACATATAACATAGCACCTCACACAGGGATATTGTTTGATTTTTTAAATTCACTCAGCCACTCAGATAGGGTTAAATATGCTATTATGAAGAACACTCAATTTGCACAGACATAATCTAGACAGCTACCATAGGCTTGTACTTAACGCATAAACCTGACCGAAGGGCGGAACTTTAGTCCTAGAGAGGATCCAATCTTTATGCGCCGAACATAAGCCTTTATTTCTTTGAACTACTATAACACACATATATAACTTCTTCTTTTTTCATACCAAATGGTAACTAAGGCTTGGCATAGAGCTTCTTAATTCAACCTTCAGATATTTCAGCAATATAGCATTTAAAAGGAGTGCTTGCAAGAACAAGGATTTGCGAGATACATTTCATGTAATAATATTCGGTCTAGTAAATGATGATTAAGCACAAGTTCTAGAGCTTCTATATTACCGGCTCTCTTAAACATAATTATCAACCAATACCAATGTTCCAAAAAAGGCGACAAAGACCATACATACACATCCGTAATGACGGAATAGACACATATGACTGTATTCAAACCTTAACTCGAACAAGCTAAAGGCATCAATTATCTAAGGTATCAAAAGTGGATACCCGAATATTCTAAAGGCTTAAAATTCTCACAATTTAGTGGACTGAGGTGTGCTAGCTATAATGTCAATCCGGTTGGACTTGCCTTACTAAGAGCATTTTTTACTTTAATTTGAAAACATATAATTAGAATTTTTTCATAAAATATCAGTTGGAAAGTTTTTAACAGGGCAAACATAGAAGAATATGATTATTTTTTCCTATTTGGCTCCCCTCCACACTTAAGTTGAACATTGCCCTAAATGTGACAACTGATAATAGAGATAAAATAGGGAAAATTAAAGGAGAACGGTACTTCCTGGGGCATAGAGAAGTGCATAGCTGTAGTATAGCTATCTTGAGCATACTTCTTAATTTTCCATATCTTCAAGCTAAATTGCCTGTATATGAGTAAACATACAAAAGCACAAAAAAAGAAAATTTTTTTGTTGATTTTTTTAGAAAATAAATAAAAGATATTAGTGGAAGAATGGAGGAGGGGCTCCTCCACACTTAAATGAAGCACGAGTTGCCTCCCGAGAAGCGCTTAATTTTTAAGAGAATCGTTAGCTAGACTCGTACTTCGAGAATCATTCTTTTAGGAAGAAAGGAGTAACTACCTCCCTTAAGTTATTGTCTTCTTCATGATATAGTTTGAGTCGATTGCCATTGACTATGAACGTCTTTCCATCTTTTCTATAAAGTTCAACATATCCGGATGGATATTAATGTTTCACTACATAAGGTCCTAACCATCGAGATCTGAGCTTCGGTTGTTTAAATTTGTACTTTGAGTGAAATAGCAAAACCTTGTTTCCTTGTTTAAATTCTTTTCTCATTCGTAATTTTCTGTCATGCCAGACTTTGGTTCTTTCCTTGTATAGACAAGAGTTTTCATATGCTTGGTATCTAAGTTCGACTAACTTGTGTAACTGAAACATTCTTTTCTCACCAGCATTGATGAGATCTGGGTTGTAATTTTTCAGTGCCCAGTATGCACGGTGTTCAATTTCGAATGGTAAGTGGCAGTTCTTTCCATAAATGAGTTTGTATGGTTTAGTACCGGTAGGTGTTTTGTAGGTAGTGCGAAAAGCCCACATAGCGTCATCAAGTTTTCTTGACCAAATGACAGGATTGTCTTTAACAGTTTTTTCAAGAATTCTTTTGAGAGCTCTGTTCGTGTTTTCAACTTGACCACTAGTTTGAGGGTGATAAGATGTAGGAGAAGGGTGGTTAACTCCATATCTTTTCATGGTTTTTTCCATTATTTTGTTACAGAAGTGAGTACCTCGATCACTAATTAGAGCTTTGGGCATTCCAAAATGGCAGAATAGTTTCTTCAGAAAGTTGACTACTACTCAGCATCATGGTTGTACAGTCTTAAGCTTTGACCCATTTAGATACGTAATCAACAACGACTAGAATGTATTCAAACTTATATGATTTTGGGAATGGTCCCATAAAGTCGATACCCCATATGTCAAAATTTCATATACTTAGATGTTGTTCAACGACATCTCATTACGTTTTGATATATTTTTGGTCTTTTGGCATGCTTCACAAAGGCGAACTAGAGTATGAGCTTCTTTGATGATTGTTGGCCAGTAAAATCCTAAATCAAGAAATTTTTTAGCAGTTATGTTGGGTCCGATAATGTCCACCGATTAATCCGTGGTGACATTGATCTAAAATGATTCGGGTTTCTAGTCCAGATATACATCGTCTAATCATACCGTTGGAACATACTTTGAAAAGGTAAGGTTCCTCCCAAAAGTAGTGTTTGAGGTCAGAGAAGAATTTGTTCTTTTGTTGGTACGTCATTCTTTTTGGTATAATATTACCGACTAGGTAGTTTGCAAAGTCGCGAAACCAAGGTTCACTAGCGGTGTTGATTTCCATGAGAGTTTCTCTAGGAAAGTTATCATCGACTTCACTATCATCGCTTGTTTCATCATTTTCTATTCGGGATAAGTGATCGGCTGCAACATTTTCTGTTCCTTTTCTGTCTTTGATTTCTATGTCAAATTCTTGCAGAAGTAAGATCCATCAAATAAGGCGTGGTTTAGCATCTTGCTTTTTGAATAAGTGCCTTAGAGCTGAATGATCAGTGTGAACAATAGTTTTTGAAAGAATAAGATAGGATCTGAATTTTTCAAATGCAAAAACTACAGCCATAAGTTCTTTTTCGGTTACGGTGTATTTTTGTTGAGCAGGATTAAGGGTTTTGCTTGCGAAGTAGATTGGGTGAAAGTTTTTACCATCTTTTTAACCTAAGACGGCTCCAACTGCGAAATCACTTGCATCACACATAAGTTCAAATGGAAGGAACCAATTTCGGTTTATGATCACAGGAGCACATGTGAGTTTCTCTTTCAATGATTCAAAAGATTTTTGACATTCATCGTCGAACTCAAATGGAGTATCTTTTTCGAGTAGCTTAGTTAGAGGTCGAGCAATTTTTGAGAAGTCTTTAATGAAACATCGGTAAAAACCGGCATGTACCCCATAAGGGAAAAAGGGGGGTAAGCTTCTAATAACTTTTGATATTAGTAGGGGGTGGAAGTTTTGAGATTGATTTTTGCTTTGTCGACTTCAAGTCCTGCACTGGACACCTTGTGTCCGAGCACAATTCCTTCTTTGACCATGAAATGACATTTTTCCCAGTTTAGGACGAGATGAGCGTCTTTACAACGTTGGAGCATTTTATCAAGGTTGTTTAGGCATGTGTCGAAAGAGTTTCCAAAGACGGAGAAATCGTCCATGAATACTTCGACTGATTCTTCGATCATATCGTGAAAGATTGCCAACATACACCTTTGAAATGTGGCAGGAGCATTACATAGCCCGAAAGGCATTCGCCTATAAGCGTATGTGCCGAAAGGACACGTGAATGTTGTTTTTTCTTGATCATTAGGATCGATAGGAATTTGAAAATACCCAGAAAAACCATCGAGGAAACAGAAATATTTATTTCCTGCGAGTCTTTCTAGCATTTGATCCATAAATGGTAAAGGAAAATGATCTTTTGCGGTTGCTTCATTGAGTTTACGATAATCGATGCATACTCGCCAACCTGTAATGGTTCTGGTTGGAACAAGTTCATCATTTTCGTTGGTGACAACTGTAATACCACCTTTCTTTGGTACACAGTGGATAGGACTAACCCAAGGACTATCGGCAATTGGATAAATTATACCGGTATCCAAGAGTTTCACGATTTCTTTTTTGACAACTTCCTGCATGTTCGGATTTAACCTTCTTTGTTTTTGGACAACGGGTTTCTTATCATCCAGAAGTTGTATCTTGTGTTTGCAAAATGATGGGCAAATACCAGGAATATCTGTTGTTTTCCAAGCAAAGGCTTGCTTGTGCTTTTTAAGGACAGATATGAGTTTGTTTTTCTTTTCTTTGGATAGCTGAGATGATATGATAACAGGAAGAAAAGAGGGTTCTTCCAGGAATACATATTCCAGATTATCAGGAAGGGGTTTAAGTTCGAGATCCGTAGGAGGTTCTTCGAGAGATGTTTTGATCTTATAATCAGTATTGATGGTGATTTTTTCGAATGGCGGATCTTCGGTATCGGATTCAGAGTCAGAGTTTTCATCGGCAGTCATTGCCATGAATTCATCAAATTCAGCAAAGATTTCTTCTTCGAGAAGGGTTCCTTCAATGGAATGCAGAATTTTACTACCTTCGTCTAGAAGAGCGTCGAAATCTTCTTCTAAGATTTCATTGATGATATCGATACTGAAACAGGTATCATCGTTTGAATAGGAGTGTTTCATTGAAGAATCGATATTGAAAATCATTCGTTCAGTTCCAACTCCAAGGTTGAGTTATTTCTGTTTAACTCGAATTACTGCATCAACAGTGTGAAGAAAGGGTCGTCCCAAAATAAGTGGAATTTTACTATCTTCTTCCATTTTGAGAATAACGAAATCAGCAGGAAAGGTGAATTTACCAACTTCAACGAGCATATTTTCAGCTATTCCAACGGGGTATTGGAATGATCTGTCGGCTAATCTTACGCTCATTTTAGTAGGTTTTATATTTTTGAGAGATAATTTAGCATATAGTGAATATGGCATAAGGTTAATGCTAGCACCAAGGTCGGCTAAGGCATTACAGGAGAAAGTTCTGTTGAAATTACATGGAATAAGAAAACTTTGGGGGTCTCCGAGTTTAGGTGGAACTTTGTTTTGGATCATCGCTGAACTTTCATCGCTTAAGAAAGCGGCAGAAATTTGTTCGATTTTATGTTTGTTGCTTATGAGTTCCTTGAGAAATTTTCCATAATTAGGCATTCCGGCCAAGACATCGATAAGAGGTACATTGATTTGAACTGCGCGGATTACGTCGAGAAATTTTCCGTATTGAGCTTCCATTTTTTCTTTCCTTAGACGTTGAGGATATGGGATTTTTAGTTTGTATGGTTTGGGTAATGTAGCCTATTACAACTATATTAATAATGACACGAGACTAATATAAATTAATGAAGTACTTCCATTATACGACTCAAATTCTGAGCTACAACCAATCTCCCCGAAGTGCTTCCCATTATGACACCTAGCTCCTTCGTGAGATCAATGAGAAGTGCTTTTGTCGTTGAGCTCTTGAGTGATTCTTTGCTGTTGCGTCTAACGACTGTAACTTGTTCCTTCATTCTTTGTGATCTTTGATCTTGAGCCTTTGTCATTGTCTTTTGACTTCGTCTTTTTCGTCTGAGATCTTTAAATCTTTATCCTTCCGTCTTGATCGTCTTTGCCACCTTGTGATCTTGTGTCTTGTCCAATATGCTCATACTTTGCATCATCTTGAAAGCTTGCTAACAATCTCCCTTGATAGACTTGAAATCTTTGAAGGAAGATCTTGTATATCAGAGTTTGTGCGGAAGTCTTTGTCTTTAATTCTTGAGCTTTCATGATTCTTAAATCTTGATGCATATATATCGAATCATTTAGTAGTTTGAGCATGAGCATGTGGTAATGAATCAGTCTTCAGCTGGAATAAGGCATCACCATCTCCATATTTATGTATCCTGAAATAAAACAGTTAGCAATAAAGTGTATGGACGAAAATGGCTTTGTTATTCGTTCGGATTTGGTTAGATTAACCTTCGGTTCCATAGGACCATTTTGCAGTATAAATAATGTACCTGTGATCCGTAATTTAAAGAATCTCCTTAACAGGTTTCCATCTCAAAGCGTAGATCGTCTAACACAGATGTATTAGATTTTACCATGCCAGACTAGTATCTCATTACTAAACTCCTCAAAGAAACAACACGTAGATTGAATCAGATAGTTTACTATCGTTCGGATTAAGCGTCAATTCCATTTCCTGGAACAAGTTTATTCACATTAAATCGCATCATCGTTTCTTTCCATTGACACAGTTTGATTTCTATAAATCTCGCAAAGTCACCTACCAAGACTTTGTCTTGATACTAGGCTCAAGCAGGATTTCCATCTTCATTGTGAGAAACATAAGTATCACCTCGGATGTTCTGGCACAATCAAAGGATAATGCGTAGACCTTGTTAACACTAATGAACTAAGTGGTGGTCAACAAGTGTTTTTGTAATGGAATGGTCCTAATGAGATTTGTTTAATTGATCTCTTGACTCTAACATCGATTCGTAGCGTTGTGGTTTTTTAGTATCGGAGGCTTGAGCAGACGGCCACCTATTCAATATCAAGCAAATCTTGAGTAGAAGTCAATAGACTTGTGTGTATCTCCGTGACAAATGAAACATAGTTTCTGTTGAAAGAAACCCGAATGGCTGGGGAGGGGTTGTAGCATTGCATCCACTGGGACCATGAGTTTCTTCATGTCACAATCAACCATTGTGATTCTAACAGCATATGTATTACCCCGGTTTGTGCCTAAGTTAGTGTAAGGGGCTACTCTTTTACAACCCTTTTTTGCCCCATACCATTCTTTTTAATTCTTCAACACCCTCAGCTTAGCCAAGCACTCATTACTAAACACCTTGTTATGATTGTTTCCCGTTTTAGCTCATCTTATTGGCATTCTTCCCTTATACACATTTCATCTCCAATCAACCTAAGACATCTATTTCTAACTATGGATATCCTTGGGTAGATCCCATCCGTCTGGATGTTCATAGGACAAATACCTAACCTTACCACCTTATGATATCAGATCGGTTGTGAAATAAGATTTGTAGGGTATGAGATTCGTAACCAGAAAACCTTGTCCGATGATCCAAGCACTTGTGAGTCGATAATTACTATTATTTTCAAGATCAAAATGGAAATTACATTTCTCCCCTATCATTTTTAAATACTAATACCATTATAGTTTTTGAAATACTTTGTGATTAAAATTTGTCTTGAAATACCATGGGGAAAACTTTTATTTAGCATGAATTACATGGAACATTAACTTGCTCCCCCTTGATTTTACATATGTTTGACACCAAAAACAATGATACCAAGTTGTAAAATGAATATAAAATTAAGGGTTAGCATTGTTGAGCACACAATTTTGAAAGATTAATGAATTGACAATAACAATTCTTGAAAAATTATGCTCAACCACCTAATCATCTTATAACAATCAATCTATTTAATAGTCATTATTATTCTTAGATATAATAAGACCTTTTTATAAATTGTTGAAACAAGAAGAGAATTGTCATGGGTCGATGTAACTAACAATCATTAAAACAGATTTTTCTAAGAAAAAAAAAAACACTCCCCTCAAACATTGACACCATTTTTAAAAAATGACACCAATGTAAATAAAAGTTGTCTTGTAAAACAATATGATGGATGGAGTGTTGAAACACTCCCCCAAGAACGCGAATTTTGAAAGATTTTTGGATTATTCATTGAAAAATTCCATTGACAAATTGTGTTCAACATTTTGATAAACTAAATGTTGCAATTCATCTCATCAACGCTAGGATACAGCGCACTTATCGTACACTCTCCTTTATCGTTTCGTCCGAGTTGCAATCTGAGAGTGATTACAAGTCATAAAGAAAAATTAGAAATGACATGTTTTGAAAACATTTTAAACTCCTGTTCGAACTTCATTTACACGCTCGTGTCGATGTTAATCAACATTTCTAGGTACGTAAATGTTATCATTTTTTGAAACATTTTCTGATTTTTTAATTTTGTATTTTCTTTTTGAAATTTTATATTTTTGTATTTTTCTTTTTTCAAAAAATATGATACAGGATGATTGTTTTGTTTGAAGTATCAAGCAGATTCATTAATAGTTAGAACCTCCAGTTCTGGCTGAGGGTGAGGGAGGAAGAGGTTAAAGGGGTGTCGCGGAGTATAAAGTAGAGGAGGTTTAGGGTAGAGCTAGAAGAGGGGAGTGGAGTTATGCAAGTGTCGGGGTTTGGTTTATTTGGTTTGTTTTTCCAAACATCTCATACCAATTCGCTAGACAAGATACTGAAACCTATCTTCGGGTAAGGCTTTAGTAAACATATCAGCCAATTGGTATTCAGTTATGACAAAGTACAATTCAATTATACCATTTTTAACTTAT
Source organism: Tanacetum coccineum (assembly GCA_026074375.1). Lineage (NCBI taxonomy): Eukaryota > Viridiplantae > Streptophyta > Magnoliopsida > Asterales > Asteraceae > Tanacetum > Tanacetum coccineum. Next base: position 15,349 of record BQNB010056843.1, read on the forward strand.
TCCTTGATGAAATGATACCGAGTATGGATGTGCTTGGTACGTGAGTGCTGCACGGGGTTGCATGATATTGCTATGCGACGAGAGTCCGCATTACAATGGTATTTTGTTTTGTAGTTGAAGCCATAATCATTGAAGCTGTGACCTCATCCACATTTACTTAACACAACTTGCAGATAACGCCATGTAATTCACCTCGACAATACATTGCTCGGACAGTCTTGCTTCTTTGACATCCAGCTGACTGACTTATCACCTAGGAACTGTGTTCCTCCAGAAGTGCTTTTGCGAGTATCAACGTAACCAGCATGATCGGCATCTGAAAAAGTTGTTAGTTCAAAGCCAGAACCCTTCGGATACCAGAGTCCCATGTTAATGGTACCTCTTAAGTATCGAAAGATCCTTTTAAACCTCTTGAGTGTTATCAGTCATCTTGCTTGATATCTTTGCACAATAACACATACACTTGCACTATTCTGTCTAACTAGATGGTCAATACATGAGTGACCCAATTTTGCTATGGTAATCAGTTTAGTCGACGGGTTTCACCACTTAAGTCTGCATCTAATTTAGGTTATTCGTACCATTTGAGTACCACGCTTTGTCCCTTTTTCCATACCATTTTTTATGAATCTCTAAGGTGTACTTGCCTGATTGATAAAAAATACTTCGTGGGGATTGGTGGATCTGAAGTCTTAAAAAGAATTTCATTTCCCCCATTAAAGACATCTCAAATCTACTGTACATTAATTTTTCAAATCGTTTAGAAAATTTAGGGTTTGTGGAACCAAAAATAATGTCATCAACATAAATTTGCACAAGTAGAATGTCCTCCCCGTATCTTATCGTAAATAGTGATCGGGTTCAATATACCTTTAGTAAAACCTTGAAATCCAATAATTTAAAGAGTTCATCATACTAGGCTCTCGAGCTTGTTTTAATACATATAGAGCTTTTCCTAGACTGTAAACATTTTCTAAGATGATCAATCAACAATCCGTCTGGTTGTGACAACATAGAAGCATCCTCCTTCAATGGACCATTAAGAAATGCCATTTTCACGTCCATCTGATAAATGGAAAAGACTTGTGTGTAGCATATGCGACAAAAATCCTAACCATCCTCCAAATGACAACTGAGTCAAATGCTTCGTTCAAAATCAATACCTCTCTTCCTAAGCATGACCCGTTGCTATAAGTCGTCTTTGTTGAGCGAATTACAGTTTGGTATTCACCTTTTTGTTTTTCCATAACCACTTTAGCGTATTACGTTCTTGCCAAAAGGGTTGTCAACGAGTTTTCCAGCTTGTAGTCTGTCAACTCATTAATTTCTATCCTCATTGCTTCTTAACCATTGAGCAGAATCAGCCATAACGTCCTTAAATGTTTTCTTCGGTTCCGCATTTACGGCACATGGATGCGAAACATACACATTTCAGGATCGGTATGCCAGAGTTGTCGTCTTGTTAGCACTGGCTTTGATGATCTCCATAAACTTAAGTTAACGGTTGGATCTTTGTCCATCGGCATTTGAATCTTGGAGGTTGATTGAAGGTATGCACATTTGAATTACCAATATTGCTGAAGGATACTCAGCATTTTCATGTACTGGTGTACAAAAAGATTGTAAATTCTGCATTGATATCGTTGTTTTCCTCAGCATGAACTTTGGTAGCGTTAATTGTTCGGATGTAGGGTAATATTCAATTGTTGAGGTGGTCTTGTTGAGTAGAATTAATCGGTGGTAAAGCAGACTTGTCTAACACAGAAGTACCATCATTGAGAAAAATCATCGAACAAAGGACCGAAAAAAGAAGATCCAACTTCTGTTTGGCTGGAACTTTGATTTTGCTGAAAGAGAAACATTTATAGCTTCCTGGTGCTGGGTCCAGGGTGTCATAAGCTGACGCCTTCTTGGGTCGTTGGGGAAGGAGGCCTGAATTGTCATTAAGTACAACAGACGTCCTTACATCTCTTTGATCTCATCGAATCTGAGATGTATGGATCATCAATCAGAGTACTTGTTCTCTTGTTAAAAGACACGATATCCCTTTGACATGATTGGAGTATCCCAACCCCAAAAGATGGCACATATCCCCTTTTTCTATCATCTTAGCCAATTTTCACCATCTCTAGTAGAGTAACCAAGTGCAATCAAAGATGTAGTGTTTAATTGAGAGTTTTTCATCATTAATGATGTGATATACAGTTTCGCATAAGTTAGGATGATGATTGATTTGGTTTTTGAGTAAGCTTGTGCGGTTGCAATTGCTTAGCCCAAAAGAATAAAGAAGTTTAGAAGCCAAAAGCAACGTTCGAGCCGCCTCAATGAGAGTGGCATGTTCGTCCTTTCGACAATAGCTGTTATGTTCAGAGTGTTCGAGGTGTAGAAGTTTGATGCTCAATTAACTTCTTCCTTTCAAGAAATGCAATAAGTGTATTGTTTTATAGAACTCGTGCCCTCTATCATGCGAAACAAAAATTACAGGGGCTGAAGATTCTTATTGATCTTGTGAGAAAGTCCATTTAAAGCTTCTAGCTGTTTTCATCCTTGAAGACGTGAAAAGAGTGTCCAATATATCTGTAGTAGTCATCGACAATTACCAGAAAATATTTCTTTACCCATTTATGCTAGCACCCACATTGGACCACATAAGTCCAATAATGAAGCAAATTTAACTGTCACTTTTTGACTTGGTACACTCTTTGACTTGAATAACTTCGTTACTTACTCACTTCACAGAGAGGACCATAATGATCCTTGACATACATCAGTTTTGGTAAACCAATCACAAAAAAAAAAACACAATCTTTCTTTGAAAGCAATTGTGTAGTCGAAAGTTGAGATGAAGAAAGTCTTCATCCATAACCATCTTGAGTTGGTGAAGCGTTAGCTCATAGACAGATGGAGTTGATGAAGTTGTTTCTTGAAGAGAAATTAATATAAGAGAGCAAAATCCACGATTACCGATGATAAATCGCTTCCTTGAAGATCTCTAACAAAACACGTAGATTTTCGAAAAGCAACCTCCAAATCCGCATCACAGAATTGACCAACTGAGAAGAGATTGTGATTGAGGCCTTCGACATAATAAACCCTGTTGATCATGATATTTCCTTGAACCAAATCTCCATAACCAAGAATTGGAGCAAATTGATCATTGCCAAAATGAACGGTACCCAGATATTTTTCAACAAAATTGCACAGCAGTGTTAGATTGCCTGTCATGTGCTTTGTGCATCCAGAGTTAACAATGAATAAAATGAGTTATACAATCTACAAGAGAATTAGAGGACGATGGAATACATGACAAATTGGATCCTAAAGTATTTGTGAGTTTCAAGACATTAGTTATCCTAGATGCATTATCTATAGCAAAACTAACTCTCTTTTGCACATTCTCATTCCTAACTTTAGGCACCCATTTCTTTTTTGTCTTAGGAACCCATTTATATCCTGATGGGCATTGTTGTTCTATCCACCATTTCCATGCCTTATTAGTTTTCTCATACAACATCCTATAGTAACTCTTGGAATTTGTGATAGTGGATTCTGATGCAACTGTTTTCTTACGGTATGTTGCAACAGATTTGTTCGCTTTGACCTTTTTGGTTTCCTAGTACTAATAGGCAACTACTGTTTAGGCGTTACATAGTTTCTAGCAATCTGCATTTAAAAACTTATATACACCAGCTTCATATTCTAATTAAAACCACAACATTTTCCATAAGTAGCACAAACAAGCATTAACATTCGAAGTTCTGGAATTTAAACTGTCATTACACGCAGTTACAGACTTTGTTTGATTAGAAAAACTAGAAAATCCTATAGGAATGTTTCTTCTACTTGCAGTCATTCGTAAACTTTCACATGACAGTGTTTTGCATGACCCTGTATCTTCATTTGATTTGCTCCTACTGTAGGTCCAGCTAACATCAGTTTTTGTAGCGACGCTTGTAGACGTAACACGCGAGGATTAGTATTCCTAAAGTCTGAGTCAACTGTGGTGCTCTATTTCTTGTGTGGTACTACTTGCAATTCGATATTCAATGCCTGGTTTAATCACATTTTGTGTTACAAAGCTTGCTTGCTGTATTTGAGGCAGATTTTGAGTGGAGTATTGGTGTTGATAAAACCCACTGACTCGTTATTTTTTGAAACCGAATTTTATTTAGCAAAACTTCGTAAAAGCTTAGTATAAACCTCTTTACTTACAAAATTTTAGTTTTTCATAACAAAAGCTTTTATGCAAGACATCACATTTCCCCTGAATTTTGAAGTGATATAACATTTGTTATTCAGTCTGATCTCATCTAAATCAAATAACAATGCTTATATCTTCATAAAGCTCCAGGGAATGTGACTGTCTGCATAAAAGCTTGAATGAACAACTAAATATGTAAGTAAAGAGTTTTACACGAAGCTTTTACGAATTTAGGCTAATATATAAAGTCGTTCAAAACTAAACGAGTCAGAGGTTTTATCAAAACCAATCACTCCACAAAATCTGCCTCAAACAGCAACGCAAGCTGTAAGTAACACAAATGTGATTAAACCAGGCATGTATCGAATTGCAAGGAGTACCACACAAACTAGAGCACCACAGTTGACTCAGACTTCTAGAATACTAATCCGCAGCGTGTCTACTCTACAAGAGTAGCTCACAAAACTGATGTTACAACCACAGCCTAGTAGCAATCAAATGAAAGATAAGTCATGCCAACACGAGTCCATTGAAGTTTAAGAAGACAGAATAGAAGAACATCCAAGGATTTCTAGTATTTCTAATCAAACAAAGTTTAACGTGCGTGTAATGACAGTTTAAATTCAGAACTTCGAATGTTAATGCTTTTGTGCTACTTAAAGAAAATGGGTGTTTTAATTCGAAGCATGATGCCTTGTGTATATAAGTTTTAAATGAACATAATGCTAGAACTAAGAAGCCTAAAGTAGTGCCTATTAGTACTAGAAACCCAAAAGTCAAGCGAACAAAATCTGTTGCAACATACCGTAAGAAAACAGTTGCATCAGAATCCACATCACAAATTCCAAAGTTACTATAGGATGTTGTATGAGAAAAACTACATAAGGCATGAATGAGTGATAGAACAACAATGTCCCATGCAGAGCACTAAATGGGTTCCTAAAACAAAAAGAAATGGGGCCTAAAGTTAGGAAATAGAATGTGCAAAAAGAGAGTAAGTTTTGCGATAGAATAATGCATCTAGGATAAACTATGCTGAAACTCACAAATACTTTAGGATCCAATTGTCATGTATATCCATCGTCCTCTAATTCTCTTTAAGATTGTATAACTCATTTTATTCATTGTTAACTCTGGAGGCACAAAGCACATGACCAGCAATCTACACACTGCTGGCAATTGTGTTGAAAAAATAACGGTACCAGTCATTTTGCACTGATTCAATATTGAGCTCCAATTTCTTGGTTATGAGATTTGTGTTCAAGGAAATATCATGAATCAACAAGGGTTTTTATTATGTTGAAAGGCCTCAATCACAATCTCTTCTCAGATGGTCAATTCAGTTAGGCGATTTGGAGGTTTGCTTTTCGAAAATCTACTGTTTTTGTTAGACGATCGTTTCAAGGAAGCGATTACTCATCGGTAATCGTGGATTTATCTCTATATAATTCTCTTCAAACAACTACTTCAACTCCAATCTGTCCATGGCTTATACCTTCACCAACTCAAGCATGGTTATGGCCATCGAAGACTTTCTCATCTCAACTCACACATCAACTTGCTTTCAAAGAAAGATGTTGTGAATTGCGGGTTTAACCAAAAATGAAGTATTGGTCAAGGGGAGGGGGAGGAGGGGGGAGGGGGGGGAGGATCAATTATGTTCTCTTGTGAAGTGAGTAAAGTAAAACGAAGTTCATTGCAATCAAAACTGTTCCCAAGTTCAAAAGACAGTTAGCTATGCTCATATTGACTTATGTGGTCCAATGTGGGTTGCTAGCATAAAATGTGGAAGAAAAATCTGGTAATTGTCGATGACTACACCAATATACTTGGACACCTAGCTACGTTCCAAGGATGAAACACTCTAGAATTTAAAAAAGACTTTCTCACAATGAACCAAAGTAAATCTATCAGCCCTGTAATTTTTGTTCGCACTGATAGAGGCACTGAGTTCTTAAACAATACACTTAATGCATTCTTTAAAGAAGAAGTAATTGAGCATCAAACTTCTACACCTCGAACACCTGAACATAACAGTATTGTCGAAAGACGAAACTGCACTCTCATTGAGGCTGCTCGAACGATGCTTTTGGCTTCTAAACTTCCTTTATTCTTTTGGGCTGAAGCAATCTTGCACACCGCAGCCAATACTACAAAACAAAGTCAATCATCATCCCAAAACCCAAATAAAACAAATAACTTATGAAAACTGGGTATATCACATCATTAAATGACTGAAAAACTCTCAGATTTAAAACACCGTCCATCTATTGTTGCACTGTTACCTAACTAGAGATGGTGAAAATTTGGATAAATTAAAGAAAAAGGGGATATGTGCATCTTGTGGGATACTCCCTCAGTCAAAGGGATATCGTGTCATAACAAAGGAACAAGATTGATATTTGAATCCTACAATTCCCTCTTATATTCGATAGATCAAAGAAGATGTCAATGACGTCTGGTTGCTAATTGACACTTCAGCCTCATTCCCCAACGACAAAAGGCGTCAGATTATGACAACCCTGACCCGGGAAACTCCAGGGAAAGTCACCAAAACTAATAAAATTTTTACTCTTCAGCAAATACAAAACAGTCATCACAACAGACAGTGCAATCTTCTTTTCGGTCCTTTGTACATGAATTTTCAATGATGTACGACTCGGTTAACAATCTCTTTTCCCACCGATAATTCTTACCAACAAGCCACACCTCCATACAATGAATATCACCCTACATCAGAACCATTAACTCCTACATATGTTCATATGCTGAGGAAAACAACGATACATCAAGCAGAATTATACCAATCCTTTCTGTACCCCCAGTACAAGAAAATGCTAATATTCTCACGCAATATTGGTAATTCAAATGTAGCATACCTTCAAATCAACCACAAGATTCAAATGCGATGGAAAAAAAGATCACCCCGTTAACTTAAGTATTCATGGAGGATCCATCCAAGCCATGCAAACAAGACGACAACATGCAACCGATCCTGAAAATGTGGTATGTTTCGCACTCACTGTAGGAGTACGCGGCACCGAAAAAACTAAGGACGTAATGGCTGATTCGCATGTATAGAAAGCAATGCAGGAAGAACTTCATTATTTTGCCAGACTACAAGTCCTAACTCGTTGACAAACCTTTTGGCAAGAAACGTAATCAAGACTAAAGTGGTAATGGAAAAACAAAAAGATGAATACCAAACTGTAAATTCGCACAAAGCACGACTTATAGCAAAGGGTCATGCTTAGGAGAGTATTGATTTTGAAAAATCGATTTGCTCCAGTTGCTCTTTGGAGACAGTTCGGATTTTATGTCGCATATGCTACACACAAGTCTTTCCAATTCATCATGATGGACGTGAAAATGCATTTCTTTAATGGTCCATTGAAGGAGGAGGTTTATGATGCACTACCAAGACGGACTCGTGAATCCTGATCAATCTAGAAAAAGTTACCGCTAAGGAAGCACTATATGTATTAAAACAAGCTCCGAGAGCCTTAGTATGATGAACTCCTTTAAAATTCTTGATTTCCAAAGTTTTACTATAAGAAACATTGACCCGATATCTAATTTACGATTAAATACGAGGAGGACATTCTACTTGTAGCAAATTTAAGTTGATGACATTATTTTTAGGGTTCCACACAAACCTAAATTTTACTAAACGATTTGAAAAATTAATGTACAGTAGATTGAGATAGTCCTTAATGGGAAATGAACATCTTTTAGGACTTCAGACCCACCCAATCCTCCACAGGTATTTGTATATCAATCAGGTCCAAGAACACCTTAAGCATCATAAAAAACATGGTATGGAAAAAGGACAAAGCATTGGTACACGAATGGCTACGAAACCTAAATTAGATGAGCAGACTAAGTGTGAACCCGTACACTAAACTGATTACGCAAAGCAAAATTGGTCAACTCATGTATCTGACCGAAATAATATATCTAGTAGACCAGACAATAGTGCAAGCTGTAATGTTATTGTGCAAGATACAAGCAAGACTGACTGAAAACACCTCAAAGAGTAAAAAGGATCTTTCGATACTTAAAGGTACCATAACCATGGAACTCTGGTATCCGAAGGGTTCTGGCTTGAACTAACAACTTTTCAGATGCCGATCATCTGGTTACGTTGATACTCGCAAAAGCCTCTGGAGAACACAGTTCCTAGGTGAGAAGACAGTCATGTCTGGATTCAAAGAAGCAAGACGGTACAAGCAATTATCATCTGTAAGGCAGAATAGCATGGCGTATCTTCAAGTGGTCTCAACGTAAGGGTGGGATGAGGACACAGCTTCAAGATTATGGCTTCAACTACAACAAAATACCATTGTATTGCGACTCTCAGTCAGCCATAGCAAATATCATGCAACCCCGTGCAGCACTCACGTACAAGCACATCCATACTCGTGTATCATCTCATCAAGGGAATAAGTTAAATAAATGGTATACATTGAATTGTACTTTTGTCATAACTGAATACCAATTGCTGATATTTAACGAAAGCCTATACCAAGATAGGATTCAGTATCTGTCTAAGCGAATTGGTATGAAAGATGTTTTACACCCACAAACTGGAGGATTTCTACAAAATGTATTCTGCTTAGATACTTCAACAAACATCATCATGTACAGAATTTTTTACAAAAAAGAAAAATACAAAAATATAAAATTTCCAAAAAGCAAATACAAAATTAAAAATCATGAAAATGTTGTCAAAAAATGATAACATTGACGACCTAGAAATGTGATTAACATCGAGACACGAGCGTGTAAATGAATACGAACAGGAGATCTAAAAATGTTTTCAAAACATGTCATTTCTAATTTTTCTTTATGACTTGTAATCACTCTCAGATTGCAACTCGGACCCGAACGATAAAGGAGAGTGTACGCATAAGTGCGCTTATCCTTAGCGTTAGAAGAGAAGTCTTCTAACATTTAGTTTTTCAAAATGTTGAACACAATTTTTCAAGATTCTCAGATGAAAATTCGAAAATCTTTCAAAATTGCGTGTTCAACACTCCATCCCTCATATTGTTTTACAAGACAATTATTCTACATTTGGTGTCATTTTTTTAAAAATGAGTCAATGTTTGAGGGAGAGTTTTTTTTCTTAGAAAAACAATGTTTTAATGATTGTTAGATACATCATAACATGACAACTCTTATGTATTCAACACATTATAAAAGGTCTTAATAATATCTAAAGAATAATAATGACTATTAAATAGACTGATTGTTATAAGATGATTAGGTGGTTGAGCACAATTTTTCAAGAATTGTTCAATGTCAATTCATAATCTTTCAAAATTGTGTGCTCAACAATGCTAACCCTTAATTTTATATTCATTTTACAACTTGGTATCATTGTTTTTGGTGTCAAACATATGTAAAATCAAGGGGGAGCAAGTTTATGTTCCATGTAATTCATGATAAATAAAAGTTTTCCCCATGGTATTACAAGATAAATTTTAATCACAAAGTATTTCAAAAACTAAATGGATTAGTATTTAAAATAAGGGGAGAAATGTATTTACATTTTGATCTTGAAAATAATAAGTAATTCATCGACTCAAAGTGCTTGATACTCATCGGAAAAGGTTTTATGGTTACGATCTCATACCCTACAACATCTTATTTCACAACGATTCTGAAGTCATAAGGTGGTAAGGGTTCGTATTTGCCTATGATTCCAACCATAAACCGAGGGATCTACCCAAGGTTACTCCATATTTTAGAAATAGCAGTCCTTAGGTATGATTGGAGATGAAAGAGTAAAAAGGGAAGAATGCCAACTAAGATTAGCTAAACACTGAGAACAATCATAAACAAGGTGTTAGTAATGACGTCTTGGTAAGCATTGAAGGGGTTGAAGAATTAAAAAGAAATGTATGGATAAAGGGTGTAAAGAAAGTAGCCCTCCACACAACTTAGGCAAAAACCGGGTCAATACATATGCTGTTAGAATCACAATGTTGATTGCTGACATTGAAGACGACATCATGGACCCAGTGATGCAATGCACAACCCTTCCCAGCCATTCGGGTTTCTCTCAACAGAAACTTGTCTCATTTGTCACGGAGATACACACGACTTCTATTGACTTTCTCACTCTGAGATAGTTGATATTGAATAGGTGGCAGTCTGCTCCAGCCTCCGATTACTAAAACCAAAACGCACTAATCGAGTCTAGAGCCAAGAGATCAATAAAATAAATCTCATTAGGACACATTCCATTACTAACACTTGTTGAACACCAATTAGTTCACAAGCTGTTAACAAGAGTCCTACGCATTATCCTTGTGATTGTGCCAGAACATCCGAGTGATACTTATGTACTCACAATGAAGATGGAAATCCTGCTTGAGCCAGCATCAAACAAGCTCTTGGTAGGTGATTGCGAGATCTATAGACATCAAAACTGTGTCAACATGTAATGAAACGATGATGCGATTTAATGTGAATTAAACTTGTTCCAGGAAATGAATTGACGGCTTAATCAGAAAGATAGTAACTATCTGATTCAATCTTACCGTGTTGTCTGCTTTGAGACGTTCTAGTAATGAGAACTAGAAGGCATGGTAAATCTAATACATCTGTGTTAGAAGATCCTACGCTTTGAGCTGGAAACCCTGTTAAGGAGATTCTTTAAATCTACCTGATCACAGGTACATTATTTATACTGCAAAATGGTCCTATGGAACCGAAGGTTAATCTAACCAAATCCGAACGAATAACAAAGCCATTTTCGTCCATACACTTTATTGCTAACTGTTTTATTTCAGGATACATAAATATAGGAATGGTAGATCCTTATCCAGCAGAAGAACTGATTCATTACCACATAGCCACATGCTCAAGACTACAAGACATACTATAAAGCATCAGATTTAAGAATCATGAAAGCTCAAGAATTAAAGACAAAGACTTCCGCACAAACTCTGATATACAAACTTCCTTCAAAAAGATTTCAAGTCTATCATGGCGAGATTGATAGCAAGCTTTCAGATGATGCAAATATGAGCATATTGGACGAAACACAAGTATCACCAAGGTGCAAAGACGATCAAGACGGAAGGATAAAGATTTAAAGATCTCAGACGAAAAAGACGAAGTCAAAAGACAATGACAAAGGCTCAAGATCAAAGATCACAAAGAATGAAGGAACAAGCTTACAGCGTAGACAAAGACAAAGATCACAAGAGCTCAACGACAAAAGCAATCTCATTGATCTCACGAAGGAGTGTCATAATGAACTCACTTCGGGGAGATTGTTAGCCTCAGAATATTGAGTCGTACAATGGAAGTTCGTTCATTAATTATATTAGGTCTCGGTCATTAATTAATATACGTTGTAATAGGCTAGACGGGTAAACGAGCTCTTATATGTAAGCTAACCAGTCACATGTATCGAGCGAAAGCCCAAGTAAACCCGAGCCCGGCCTGTAGAAATACTAAAGGCAAGTAAGCCTTTTAGTCTAGGTATAAATACAACTATCCATGGATGGAGAGTGGGTTGGTTCATTTGTAAGACTTTCATTTTTGCAAGTAATCCTCCTAATTTCTAGTTTCTCTCTCTACTTTCTCTTTCTACAATTCTTATCATCTCCTAGCTTATTTTCTTGTTCATCAATATGAAGTGAAGTGATTATTAGGATCTGACAAAATGCAATGCCTTAGCCGATCTTGGTGCTAGCATTAACCTTTTGCCATATTCGTTATATGCCAAATTATCTCTCGAGACTCTTAAACCTACTAAAATAAGCGTAAGATTAGCCGATAGATCATTCCAATACCCTGTTGGAATAGCTAAAAATATGCTCTTTGAAGTTGGTAAATTCACCTTTCCTGCTGATTTCGTTATTCTCAAAATGGAAGAAGATAGTAAAGTTCCCCTCATCTTAGGACGATCATTTCTTCATACTGCTGATGCAGTGATTCGAGTTAAACAAAAACAACTCAACCTTGGAGTTGGAATTGAATGAATGATTTTCAATATCGATTCTGCAATGAAACACTCTTATTCAAATGATGATACTTGTTTCAGCATTGATGTCATCGATGAAATCTTAGAAGAAGATTTCAAAAACGATCTTTAGACGGATAGTAAATTCCATTATACCAACGAAGAACCCTCTCGAAGAAGAAATCTTTGAGCTGAATTGATGAATTCGGCAATGAACTGCGATGAAACTCAGACTCTAATTCCGACACTGAAGACCCCACCGTACAAAAAAATCACCATCAATACTGATTATAAAAATCAAAACATCTCGCGAAGAACCTCCTAAGATCTCCGAACTTAAACCTCTTCTTGGATAATATGGAATATGGTATTCTGGAAGAACTCTCTTTCTTCCTATTAATCAATATCATCTCAGCTATCCAATAAAAAAAAAACAAACTCATATCTATTTCTTAAAAATCACAAGCAAGCCTTTGCTTGGAAAACGAACAGATATTCCTGGTAATCCTGCTCATCATTTGCAAACACAAGAATATAACTACTTGATGACAAGAAACCCTTTGTCCAAAAGACAAAGAAGTAAATCCGACCATCAGGAAGTTTTAAAAAAGAAATCATGAACTCCTGGATACTTGTATAATTAATCCTATTGGCAATAGTCATTGGTTAGTCCTATCCACTGTGTACCAAAGAAAGGTGGTATTGCAGTTGTCACCAACAAAAATGATGAACTTGTTCAAACAAGAACCATTACGGGTTGGCGAGTATGCATCGATTATCATAAACTCAATGAAGCATCCGCAAAAGATCATTTTCCCTTACCATTTATGGATCAAATGCTAAAGAGACTAGCGGAAATAAATTCGTTATGTTTTCCTCGATGGTTTTTTCTAGATAGTTTTTCAGATTCCTATCGATCCTAATGATCAAGAGAAAATAACATTCACATGTCCTTTTGGAACATACGCTTTATAGTGTGAATGCCTTTCAGGCTATGCAATGCTCCTGCCACATTCCAAAGGTGAATGTTGGCAATCTTTCATGATATGTTCGAAGAATCAGTCGAAATTTCATGGATATTTTTTTTGTATTCGGAAACTCTTTCGACATATGCCTAAACAGCCTTGATAAAATGCTCCAACATTGTAAAGAGGCTCATCTCGTCCTAAACTGGGAAAAATGCACCTCATGCCAAAGAATGAATTGTCTCAGGATACAAGGTGTCTATGTCCAGGACTTGAAGTTACAAAGCAAAAATCGACGTAATCTTTCTCAAACTCCACTCCCACTATTTATAAAAGGTATAAGAACTTCTGGGACATCCCTGGTTTTTACCAACTTCATTAAAAGACTTCTCAAAATTTGCTCGACCTCTAAGCAATCTACTCGAAAAAGATACACCATTTGAGTTTGATTATGAAGGTTAAAAATCTTTGAATCATTGAAAGAGAAAACACACATATGCCCTGTGATTGTAAGCCACTTATTGAATCTTCCGTTTGAACTTATGTGTGATGCAAGTGATTTCATAGTTGGAGCCGTCTTAGATCAAAAATATGGTAAAAGCTTTCACCCAATCTACTTCGTAAGCAAAACCCTTAATCCAGCTCAACAAAAATACACCGTAACTGAAAAAGAACTTATGGCGTAGTTTTTTTGCATTTGACAAATTCAAAATCCAATCTTATATTCTCTCAAAAACAATTGTTCACAACTGATCATTCAACTCTAAGGCACTAATCAAAATGCAAGATGCTAATCCCCCCAAAAAAAACGCCCCTGTTTAAAAAAAATTTCCCCCCCAGTGGATCTTACTTCTGCAAGAATTCGACATAGAAATCAAAGATAGAAAAAGGAACATAAAATATTATAGTCGATCACTTATCCCGAATCGAGAATGATGAAACAAGCGATGACAGTGAAGTCGATGATAAATATCCCGGAGAAACTCTCATGGAAACCAACACCGTTAGTGAACCTTGGTTAGCAGACTTTTCAAATTACCTAGTCGGTAATATTATACCAAAAGAAATGACGTACCAACAAAAGAACAAATTTTTCTCTGACCTACAACACACTTATTTGGAGGAACCTACCTTTACAAGTTGTTTCGGATGATATCGATGAGACGCTATATATCTGCACCAGAAACCCGAACCATTTTAGATCAATGTCACCACGGACTAACCGGTGGACATTATGGACCTAACATAACTGCTAAAAAGTTCTTGATTCAGGATTTTATTGGCCAACAATCATCAAAGAAGCTCATACTTTAGTTCGCGTATGTGAAGCATGCCAAAAGACCGAAAATATATCAAAACGTGATGAGATGCCTTTAAACAACATTTAAGTATGTGAAATTTTTGACATATGGGGTATCGACTTTATAGGACCATTCCCGAAATCATATAAGTTTGAATACATTCTAGTCGCTGTTGATTACGTATCTAAATGGGCCGAAGCTCAAGATTTACCAACCAATGATGCCCGAGTAGTAGTCACCTTTCTGAAGAAACTATTCTGCCATTTCAGAATGCCCAAAGCTCTAATCAACGACCGAGGTACTCACTTCTGTAACAAAATAATGGAAAAAACCATGAAAAGATATCGAGTTAACCACCGCTTCTCTACATCTTATCACCCTCAAACTAGTGGTCAATTTGGAAACACAAACAGTGCTCTCAAGAGAATTCTTGAAAAAACTGTTAAAGACAACCCTGCTATTTGGTCAAGAAAACTTGATGACGCTATGTGGGCTTTTCGCACTGCCTACAAAACACCTACCGGTACTATACCATACAAAATAATATATGGAAAGAACTTCCACTAACCATTTGAAATTGAACACCGTGCGTACTGGGCATTGAAAAAAATTGCAACCCATATCTCATCGCTGCTAGTGAGAAAAGAATATTTCAATTACACGAGTTAGACGAACTTAGATACCAAGCATATGAAAAATCTCATCTATACAAGGAAAGAACCAAAGTCTGGCATGACAGAAAATTACGAATGAGAAAAGAATTTAAACAAGGAAACAAGGTTTTGCTATTTCACTCAAAGTACAAATTTAAACAACCGAAGCTCATGCTCGATGGTTCGGCCTTAGTAGTGGAAACATTAATATCCATCCGGATATGTTTGAACCTTTATAAATAGATGGAACAGACGTTCATTTCCAATGGCCATCGACTCAAACTATATCATGAAGAAGACAATAACTTAAGGGAGGTAGTTACTCCTTTCTTCCTAAAAGAATGATTCTCGAAGTACGAGTCTAGCTAACGATTCTCTTAAAAATTAAGCGCTTCTCGGGAGGCAACTCGTGCTTCATTTAAGTATGGAGGAGCCCCTCCTCCATTCTTCCACTAATATCTTTTATTTATTTTCTAAAAAAATCAACAAAAAAATTTTCTTTTTTTGTGCTTTTGTATGTTTACTCATATACAGCCAATTGAGCTTGAAATAGGGAAAAGTTAAGAAGGTATGCTCAAGATACTATACTACACTATGCACTTCTCTATCCCCAGAATACCTGTTCGCCTTTAATTTTCCCTATTTTATCTCTATTTTAATCAGGTGTCACATTTAGGGCAATGTTCAACTTAAGTGTGGAGGGGAGCCAAATAGGAAAAAATAATCATATCCGTCTATGTTTGCCCTGTTAAAAACTTTCCAACTGATATTTTAATTGAAAAATTCTAATTATATGTTTTTCAAATTTAAAGTAAAATATGCTCGTTATAAGGCAAGTCCAACGATTGACTTATAGCTAGCACACCGCAATTCCCTAATTGTGAGAATTTTTTAAGCCTTTAGAATATTCAGGGTATCCACTTTTGATTCTTAGATAATCTGATGCCATTTAGCTTTGTTCGAGTTTAAGGTTTGAATACAGTACAAATGTTGTCTATTCCGTCATTACGATGTATATGAATGGTTTTGTCGCCTTTTTTTGAACATTGGTTATTGGGTGATAATTAAGTTTAAGAGAGCCGGTAATATAGCAAGCTCTAGAAACTTGTGGCTTAATCATCATTTACTAGACCAATATTATACATGAAATGTATCGTCCCAAATCCTTGTTTCGTGCAAGCCACGCCTTTTGAATGCTATATTGCTGAAAAATCTGAAGGTTGAATTAAGAAGCTCTATGCCCAAGCCTATATTACCATTTGGTATAGAAAAAGAGGAAGTTTATATAATGTGTGTTAATAGTAGTTCAAGAAATAAAGGTTATGTTCGGCCGTCATTAAAGATTGGATCCTCTCTAGACTAAAGTTCCGCACTTCGGTCAAGTTTATGCTTAAGTACATGCCTATGAGTAGCTGTCTAGATTAGTCTGTGGTCAAATTGAGTTTCTTTCATAATAGCATATTTAAACCCTATCTGGAGTGGACTGAGTGAATGTAAAAACGTCAACAATATCCATGTGGAGGTGCTATGCATATGTCATGCCCTGAAAAGGTATTCCAAAATGAAACTCTTATAAAAAATCCAAAAGTTTCTCCACGTCACGACAAATTATTTTATATTTTTCACTTCCATTGCTTGGGAGGCAAGCAATAAGCTAGTGGTGGAGGGATTTGATAACGCCAAATAAAACATCTTTCTATGCATTATTTATGTAATATTTTATCACTTCTTAAGAACCTTTTGGTACTATCTTAGCTTGAATTGCTTATAGGTTCACTGAAGATACTACAGGCCCAAGCCTCAAGAATCTTACACATTGGGAGGGCGAATACAAGAAAGAAAAATTTTGAGCCTAAATTAGTAAGTACCGCCGCACTTAAATATTGTGTGACACGTCCTTTGAAGCCAAAACCGCCACACTTATAATATTGTGCGCCACACTTTCTCCTAAAGTCTGGAGAATTAAAATCTAATAAATTCTATCGCATTAACTCCTCAAAACTGCCACACTTATTTTTAAGTGCGCCAAACTTCCAGTAAAAGCCATTAAATGCTATCGTATTAACACCCAAAGTCTGCCCCACTTTTTCCTAAGTTCGCTTCACTTTGTACCCAAACTTGCCTATAAACCGAGGATGAATTTTCATCCTCAACAGCACCTCATTCTTACTAATCTGTCCATTCCTACAAAATCATCCCACACACACATACTTCCCTCCTCTCACCAAAAACACCAAAAAACACCTCTTCCTTTGAAGAAAAAGATCTAACGATCAAGAACGAAGACGTTTTCCTACTTAGTTATTGAAATAATAGAAGTTTATGTAAAGTGTACTTTTGTTATGAACTCCTTAGCCATGAGAGGCTAAATCTCTCATGACTACTCGGTGAAGTTACGATAATGAATAAGTGTTTGGTATGATCTTGATCGCTTTAATCTTAAGCTTATGTTGCAAACCTGTTATATCTTATCTTATCTATTTTTGCTTATCAACTTAGATTATATAATCATATCGGTATAGGTCGAAAGACCCGTTATGATCTATGTGGTTTTAAAGATTTGTCTATGGTCTTTAACGTTTGTGCCAAGAAATCCACTTTCGTAAATTGATGAACAAAATAAGCTTTGATATAATAATAACTGGATTATTTGAGTGACACATTTGGTCTAGTTAACTAAATATAAGTCTTAAGTTAACCAAGTTTGTTTGTGAAAATGTTTTCTGACGAGAAATCATTTTTATAAATTAATGTCCCGTCTTCATGGTCAAATCATTTCCAACACTTATAAGTTATTTTCAACTATCCGAGTAGTCATACTTTTTATCACTGGTAAAACAAAATTATTTCCAAAATTGTTACAGTCTATTTTCTTTCTGATTATTTGAACACTACTCTAATCCCTGTAGACGACCTGGTCTTACCTAAAAAGATTATACTACATACGTATGTTATACTTTTACCCGTGTGTTTCCATATAATTATCCAGTATTTTCACTCTTATAAATTTAAAGCTTTTGAAACACATCAATCCTATTCCATTTCATGTAATTTTCTAAAAAATCAAAATCATAATCAGCCACAAATTATCATCTTCAGCCAGACTTCATATCATTTAAATAAAAAAAATTAGATACTTACTTATTGATTTTTCCATTTCAACAGTTTGTTCTACAACATTTTTGTAGCAACCTTCTTTCTTGTTTTTTTTTGGTAACTCCTTGTTTCTGTTCGTGTTGTCTACTTCATTATCACCTTAAACATTATTAAACAGAATAGATTAAAACATATATTCTTCTACATCACAGTCCATTTCCTAGCAAATCAGCATACATTATAGAACATAACAGTTCAATTTCTACCACATCACAAGCATAATGCTTTTCTCTAACTCATCTCTATGTACATCATCATACAACCTAATGCATTTCAGTTCACATTATACCACATCACAAGCATATTTAGTCACTCACAATCATTTTTGGACAAAAATCAAACTTTATTTTCCCTAACTCGTCCATATCTAATCAGCATAATCCTAATGCATCTTAGTTCATCCTCTACCACATCAGTAGGTTATTCAGGAACAGGCAATAATTTTATCACATAAAACAAAGTCAGTTTATCATATCATAAGCATAATCAGGTACATCACAAGCATATTTAGTCATTCACAGTCATTTTCGAACAAAAAACAAAGTTTATTTTCTCTAACTCATCTCTATGTACATCAGCATACAACCTAATGCATTTCAGATCACATTCTACCACATCACAAGCATATTTAATCACTCACAAACATTTTTAGACAAAAAACAAAGTTTATTTTCTCTAACGCATCTCTATGTACATCAGCATACAACCTAATGCATTTCAGATCACATTCTTCCACATCACAAGCATAACCAGGCTTGAACTCTAATGCAGTTATTTATTTGTAATATCCTATTGCGTTTCATTTAATTTTCTAACAAATCAAAATAATAATCAGCCACAAATTTTCATCTTCAGCCAGAATTCATATCATTTCAATCAAAAATAAAATTAAATTGGATACTTACTTATTAATTTTTCCATTTCAACAGTTTGTTCTACAACATTTTTTGTAGCAACCTTCTTTCTTGTTTTTTTTTGGTAACTCCTTGTTTCTGTTCGTGTTGGCTACTTCATTATCACCTGAAACATTATTATAGAATAGTTTAAAACATATATTCTTATACGTTACAGTGCATTGTCTAGCACATCAGCATAAATCCTAGAACATCACAATTCAATTTCTAACACATCATAAGCATATTCAATCAAAATTAAAATTAAATTAAATACTTACTCATTGCTTTTTCTACTTGAATTGTTTTTTTAGCAACATTTTTTTCAGCAACTTTTTTTTCTTGTTTTTTTTTTGTAAATCCTTGTTTTTGTTGCTATCTTCAACTTCATTATCACCTGAAACATTATTTCACAGAAGACATTAATATATATATTCTTCTACATCATAGTCCATTTCCTAGCAAATAAGCATACATTATAGAACATCACAGTTCAATTTCTACCTCATCACAAGCATAATGCATTTCTCTAACTCATCTCTATGTACATCAGCATACAACCTAACGTATTTCAGATCACATTCTACCACATCACAAGCATATTTAGTCACTCAC
Source organism: Tanacetum coccineum (assembly GCA_026074375.1). Taxonomy (NCBI): domain Eukaryota; kingdom Viridiplantae; phylum Streptophyta; class Magnoliopsida; order Asterales; family Asteraceae; genus Tanacetum; species Tanacetum coccineum. The sequence continues at coordinate 35,114 of BQNB010056843.1, forward strand.
AATCATTTATGGACAAAAAATAAACTCTATTTTCCCTAACTCATCCCTATGTACATCATAAAACACCCTAATGCATTTCAGTTCACATTCTACAACATCACAAGCATATTCAGTCACTCACAATCATTTTCGTACAAAAAACATATTCTATTTTCCCTAACTCAATATCTACATCAGCATAATCCTAATGCATCTCGGTTCATCCTCTACCACATCAGTAGGTTATTTAGGAACATGCAATCATTTTATCACAAAAACAAAGTCATTTTATCACATCACAAGCATAATCAGGGACATCACAAGCATATTTAGTCACTAGCAATTATTTTTGAACAAAAAACAAAGTTTATTTTCTCTAACTCATCTCTATGTACATCAGCATAGAACCTAATGCATTTCAGTTCACATTCTACCACATCACAAGCATATTTAATCACTCACAATCATTTTCAGAGAAAAATCAAAGTCTATTTTTCCCTAACTCATCCCTATGTACATCAGAAAACACCCTAATGCATTTCAGTTCACATTCTACCACATCACAAGCATATTCAGTCACTCGCAATCATTTTCAAACAAAAAAACAAAGTCTATTTATTGTAATTAATAATAATTTTATCCCTAACTCATCCATATCTACATCAGCATAATCCTAGTGCATCTCAGATTATCCTCTACCACGTCAGTAAGTTATTCAGGAACATGCAATCATTTTATCACAAAACATGAAACATGTTAAAACCTAAATTATGCTTATGAACATAATCTCAATCCTAATGCATCTCAGTTCACATTCTACTACAACACAAGCATATTTAATCACTCACAATCATTTTTTGACAAAAAAACAAAGTCTATTTTTCCCTAACTCTTCCCTATGTACATCAGAAAACACCCTAATTCATTTTAGTTTACATTCTACCATATCACAAGCATATTCAGGCACTCATAATCATTTTCTCACAAACGCCAAACACAAATAACGCTACCTCATGCCTATTTAAATCCTAGGGCATCACAATTCAAATCCTAGCACATTACAAGCATTTTCAAGCACACTCTAACATTTTCTAACAAATTTTTGAACATCCCAATTCAATTTCTAACACATGACAAGCATATTCAATCAAAATTAAAATTAAATTAAATACTTACTCATTATTTTTTCCACTTGAATTGTTTTTTATCAACATTGTTTTCAGAAGCTTTTTTCAAGCACCCTCGCTCATTTTCTCACAAACGACAAACACAAATAAGGCTACCTCATGCCTATTTACATCCTAGGGCATGACAGTTCAAATCCTAATACATCACAAGCATAATCAAACACACTATCTCATTTTATCACAAATGCAAAACAAAATTTATCATAAGTCTCTAAGACATCACAGTTGACATTCTAGCACATCAAAAAAAAAATCAACAACAAAGTATTGAAAACTTACTTGTCGATTCTATTTCTTTACTTTTTTTTCTTTCCTACAAATTAAACATAAAAACGATTTATATAAAAAAAACCTAATGCAGAAATCTAAAAAAAAAATAAACCTAATGATGCCGTAGATATAGTTACCAGATGGAGAAGGCGGTGAATGTCCTTGAAACGTTTTAACCATGATTCCCTAGGATGATCGGAACTGTGTTTAAGTTTTGAGAGAGAGATTTAATCGGAACTGTGTGCTTTTTAGAGAGAGATTTGATCGGAAAGTTTGGTAGCGATTTATATGTGGATGTGTGCGTGTATGTTTTATTTGGGGAAAAGTTTAAGCGCGGGTGTATTTTTTATCAAAGTTTCATAAATAACTCTGAAGTTTGACGTTTTTATAATTTTTGCTCCGCTTTTTTTTTATTTTTTTGGAATTTAGGTTGATTTGATTCTTTTTTCGAAATTTTTTTATGTGTATAAAAAAAATTTCGAATTTTTTTATAAAAATGTAAATAATTTTTTTCGAAAAAATGTGTGAAAATTTTCGAAAAAAATTTCAAAAATTTTTATGTGTATAAAAAAATTTTCGAATTTTTTTTATAAAAATGTATATAAAAATTTTCGAAAAAATGTGTGAAAGTTTTCGAAAAAAAAGAAGTTTTGATAAAATATTTTGATTTTTTTTTTCGAAAAAATATATATATGAAAACCACAGGGACGATTTTTGCAACTTCCTTAAACGATCGTTATCTAAATGGACTAACGTTGCCACATAATAACTAACGGTACAAACGTTTTGTTCAAGTTGAAACAAAATTTGAATGTAAGTTGGTGATATCGATAATAAAAAAGTAAGTTGTTCATTACGGTAAATTTTAGAAAGTACGTTGGTATTCTATAGCCTTTACCCTAGGAATAATCAAGCACACTAAATACTTTTGCAAAATCGGAATTCACAATTACCCCTAAGTCATACATAATTAGATCATCATACATCCAAGTGCATCTCAGTTCAAATTTTAGCACATCACAAGCATAATCAAGCACACTCGCTCATTTACTCACAAACAACAAACACAAATAAGGCTACCTCGTGCCTATTTACATCCTAGGGTATCGCAGTTCAAATCATAGCACATCACAAGCATAATCAGGCGCACTCACTCATTTTATCACAAACGCCAAACACAATTAAGGCTACCTCATGCCTATTTACATCCTAGGGCATCACAGTTCAAATCCTAGCACATTAAAAGCATTTTCAAGCACACTCGCTCATTTTCTCACAAACAACAAACACAAATAAATCTACATCGTGCCTATTTACATCCTAGGGCATGACAGTTCAAATCCTAACACATCACAAGCATAATCAAACACACTTTCTCATTTTATCACAAACGCAAAACAAAATTAATCCTAAGTCCCTAAGACATCACAGTTGACATTCTAGCACATCAAAAAAAATAATCAACAACAAAGTATTGAAAACTTACTTGTCGATTCCGTTTCTTTACTTTTTTTTATTTCCTACAAATTAAACATAAAAACGATTTATATAAAAAAAACCTAATGCATTAATCTATAAACAAAAATAAACCTAATGATGCCGTAGATATAGTTACCAGATGGAGAACGCGGTGAATGTCCTTGAAACGTTTTAACCATGATTCCCTAGGATGATCGGAACTGTGTTTGAGAGAGAGATTTGAACGGAAAGTTTGATCGGAAAGTTTGGTATCGATTTGTGTGTGTGTGTTTTTTGATCGGAACTATGTGTTCAATTTGGGGAAAAGTTTAGGCGCGAATGTATTTTTATCAAAGTTTCATAAATGACCTTGAAGTTTGACATTTTTACAATTGTTACTCCGCATTTTTTTGATTTTTTTTGGAATTTAGGTAAATTTGATCCAAGGGCTAGGATCTCATCATACCTATTTTATTATA